>JAMAJW010000054.1:0-226656 GCA_023628855.1 Coniochaeta sp. PK30-01
CAATATTATTACGCCTTTTACACCTTTATAGTACTTATACTATATTATTAAGCTTCCTTAACACCTTATGCGCTTATATTAACCTTTATAAAAATAAGCTAACTTTAGTAAGAAATGCTAAAAAGAGAATTAGCTTCTCTAAAGAGTAAACTCTAAAGAGATAAACTTATATATAATTTTAGAAAAGCTTTAATAATTTACTATACAATTATAGAAACTTTATCGGTATCGTTACAAGCGATTTTAAAAGAATACTAACGATATAATAAACTATTTAAGCTTAAACTTAAAATAAGATTATTTAAGTATAGCTACTAAGATTATAAGATTAATCTTTAACTAAATAAAAAGCTCGAATTCTATAAGATTTATCTTTTGAACGAAGTATAACTTTAAGCTTTAAAAGAATATTTTAATAAGAATCTTAAGAAAAACTATATACGACTATTAATATTATTAGTAAAATATCTAATCTTATTTGTATTTAAGAAGAATAAAAAACTATAATTTTATATAAACTACTATTAGTTTAATAGTATTACTATTAAAAATAAAAAATTGTTATTTTTAATATTAAAACTAAAAAATTAACTATATAAAACTTAATATTTAACTACGTTAGATTTAAAAAAAGTATATAATTTTATTAGAATAAAAGAAAAAAATAAATAAAAAATAGCGGTTTAGACTTGTATAAGATAATACGAATATTATATTATACTTTTCAAACTTACTAACGCGTTAGCTATTTTCTAAAAGATAATTAACAACGTTTTTCGAAGATATTTAGATAACTTTATTGTTATATATTTCAATAATATATTTATCTATTCGGAAATTTTCGAATAATATAAAAAATACGTTTACTTTGTTTTATAAATATTACAAAACGTAAAACTATTAATCAAACTAAAGAAATATAAATTTTATAAGTAAGTTATAAAGTTTCTAAAATATATAATATTACTAAAGAAAATCGCTATAAATTTAAATAAATTTAAAGTTATTAAAGAATAGTTAATACTAATAATAATTAGAGAAATACAATTTTTTTTAAAACTTATTAAGTTTTATTAAAAGTTTATTAAAAACTATAACAAAATCGTTATATTATTTACAAATATAATAAAAAAAAACTATAGTTCGAATAAACTTAAAAAGTAAAATAAGTTTCTAATAGTTAAAAAATAAAATTTTAAAAAACTTATTCTTATTTATACTAACTTAAAAAAACTTTTCAAAATAAAAACTAATACGTTTAACTAAATATTTAAAAGAATACTAAAATAATAAGATAAATAAAAAACAATTATACTTAGTAACTTTTTATTTGAAAAAACTAAATAGATTAGAATTTAATTATATTATTTATAATAAACAATTAATAGTAATAATTAAAGTTTTTAAAGAATAGAAGTATTATCTTATCAGCGTAAACTATAAAATAAAAGTTTATATAAATTATAAAAATTTAACTTTATTTACTACTACTAAAGAACTTAACAAATACTAGATCTAGTAATACGAGTTTCTTATTAACTTTAACTTTATAATTATTTATTAGAAAAGATTAGAAAATAGTAAAGTAGATACTTTTAGTTAAAAAGAAAATCTAAAGCTAGAAAAAGAAGTAGTATTAAACGTATTTTTTTAGATTAGAAAAGATAAGAACTTCGAATTCTAGACTAAAAAATTCGATAGTACTTAAATAGTATAACTAAACTAGATATAGTTATAATAAATTAAAGATTAAAACTATAAACTAAAGACTTATAATAAGCGAATCTATATATTTGAAAAACTGTAAAAAGATCTTATTGTAGAAATTTATTAATACTTATTCTATAAGTATTAAAGAATTTATAAAATACGAATAAAGATCTAAAAGACTTACGATTTCTTAAGATTTAAAGAAATAGTTAAGATAGTTATTTATAAATATAATATCTACTATAAAGTAAAAATAAAATAATATTAGTTATATAAATTACTATAAATAATTAGTACGCCGAATAAACTATAAAAAGTAATAATAATAAACTTTATTGTAAAACTACTACTATTTGAAAAACTATTAACTAATATTATATATAATAGTATTTAAGTTGTAGTTAATAAGTTTACTAAATACGTATACTTTATATTATATAAAGAAGTTAATAACGTATAAGAAATAGCGTATATATTCGTAAAAATAGTACTTAGTTAGTATAGCTTACTAAAATAGTTTATAATAAATAAAAATAAACTTTTATATTAAAATTTTAGAATATTTTAATAAAGCGTCTAAATATTAAAAGTAAACTATTAATAGTATTCTATTTTTAAACAAATAAGCAAATAGAAAAAAACTAACTAAACTTTAAAATAGTACTTCTACTATTATATTAATTAATAATAAAATAACTAAGTTAAACTTTTACTAGTAGTTTAGTAAGTTTATAATAACGCTACAATTGAAAGTATATCAATTATACTTTTTGAAAATAACTATAACTACAACTTAATAATAAGATAAAAAACTAAAGTTAATAGATTATTATAAATATTCAAAATAGCTATATAATTAAAAAAAACTAGATGTAACGATCTTTAAAAAGCTTAAAGGTTAGAAGTAAGTTTCTATTACTTAAGGTAAGTAAGTACTCGTATTAACAGTTATTACTAAGTTGTTAAGATAGAGTTTTATTTAAGTAAGTAGTAAGCTTAAGAGAATACTTAGATTAATTACTAAGTAATTAAGAACTATTTATAGTAGAATCTTGAAAAACTCTTCTTTATATACTTGTAAAGATTGTAGTAATTACTACGATAGCTACGACTACTTCGACTATAATCTCTTTAATCGCTACGATTACTAGCGATTAGTTATATAACGAAGACTTTTGCTTATATAGTAAGATAAGCTTTACTTGTATATTCTTTATCTATTAGTAAAGTTTTTCTTGTTAACTATAAGTTTGTAATATTATTTTTCTTTTCTTTTAATTGTTGTCTTTAAGACTAAGTATTTCTTATAAGTAGTATTAATAGTTTATATAAATTATATTTGGAAGTTTCTTTTTCTTTATCGTTATTATATTTGACTGTAATATATAGAAGTAAAAAAAATCTTTTAAACTTTCTAATATCTATCGTATTGTTTTTCTAACGACTATCTTTTCTAACGTTATCGAGATACTTTCGTATTCGAATTGCGAAAAGTGTAGCTTTGTATTTTATTAAGTTTCCGAGAAAGACTTTTCTTACTACGTAGAGTATATTCGTTTAAGTCGTTCGCGGTACGACGTTTAAAGTCTTTTTAACGAAAAGCTTATACAAATTAGAAAGTAGTTTTGTAAGCTAGAAGAAGAAGTTAAATAAGTAGAAGCTAAGGTTTAACGCTTTCGTACTTAAAAGAAAATGTAGTTTGAGAAAATAATATATATTGTCTATAAAAGTATAGCGAGTATAGAAGAATTAGAGTAAGTTAAGAAAGAAGAAACCGATTGCGAAGTAATAAAAGTTGTCAAAAATTATTTATTTTCCGTTATATCTTTTTCTTTTGACGACGATCTTACTTTTAATTAAAACGTTATCTATAATAACATAGTACTATCTTTTTCAACTTTTGAAACAATAATACTACTATAGTACAAAACTTTTATAGTAACTACTAGTAGTTTATAAAGTAAGTTTCTAGTTTTTATATATTTTCTAAGTCGTTGTAATTTTCTTACTTGACGTAATAGAAGTCTATTCTTTGTTTTTTTTTATATTTAAAGATTTTTTCTACTTCGTATTCTTACGTTAGTTCAATTTCAACGTTTGTTACTAATCTTATATTTTTAAGTACTAGTTCGAAAAGCGAAATATAAAATACTAAGTAAATACGTATGTTTGTTAGTAGTTAGAGTTTGTAGTTTAAATTAGATAACTTTTTCTTAATTTTAAAAAGTTTGATCTTTTTCTAGTCTAATTTATTATTTAGTCGTTTTGTTTTAATATTTTTTCGTAGAAAGTAAACTTTATTTTTTTTTATAAAGTTAGTCTTTTTAACTTTTATTAATTTACGTAATATATTATACGTATATTTAGAAATATTAGTTCTTTATATAAGTTTTAGTATAGTTTTTTTAATTATATAAAAGTTTTTAATATTTGAAAAAGTCTTTTATCTTTAACGCTTTATTTTATTATTAAATTGTAGTTATACTTATTTTTGAAAAATATTGTTAATATATTTTCGATCGTAGCGCTATTATAAGTTTACTAAACTACTAGTAATTATTCGACTTAATTATTTTACTATTAGTTTATATAATAGTAAAAATATTGTTTTAAAGTTTAGTTAGTTTTTTTTATTTTTTTATTTATTTAAAAGTAAAATATAGTTAATAATTTACTTTTAATATCTAAGTACTTTATTAAAGTATTTTAGAATTTCGATATAAAAAGTTTATTTTTATTTATAATAAATTGTTTTAGTAGTCTATATTGATTTACTACTATTCTTATAAATATATACGCTATTCTTTACGTATTATTTGCTTTTTTATTTAGTATAAAGTATACGTATTTAGTAAGTTTATCAACTACAATCTAAACGTTATCGTATATAGTACTAGTTAATAGCTTTTTAGATAGAAATAGTTTTATAATAAAGTTTATTATTACTACTTCTTATAGTCTTTCTAGCGTATTGATTATCTATAGTAATTTGTATAGTTAGTATCGTTTTGTTTTCGTTTTATAGTAGATATTATATTCGTAGATAACTTTTTTAATTATTTTTCTAAATTCTAAGAAGTCGTAAGTTTTTTAGATCTTTATTTAAATCTTATAAATCTTTTAGTAGTTATATAATAAATATTAATAGATTTCTTTAATAAAGTCTTTTCGTAGTACTTTAAGTACGTAAATTTGTTTATTGTACGTTTTTACTTTATAGTTTCGATTTTCGTTCCGAATCTTTTATAGCTACGTTTAGTCTAGTTGTACTATTTAAGTACCGTTGAATTCTTTTATCCGAAGTTCGAAACTTCTATCTTTTTTGATTTGAAAGAGTACGTTTGACGTTATTTCTTTTTAAAGTTTCAAATCTTTTTTTCAGTTAAAAGCGTCTACTTTACCGTTTTCCAATCTTTTCTAATAAATAATTTTGAAGTTAAAGTTAGTAAAGAATTTATACTATCGAATTTATTTTTTATTAAGTTCTTTAGTAGTAATAAATAAAGTAAAATTTTTGTAATCTATATAAATTTTAACTTTATAATTTATACTAATAAGATAGTATTTCTATCTTTTAAAAACTTTAATTATTACTATAAGTTTTTTATTATAGATAATATAGTTAAGTTTTAGTTTATTTAACTTTTTAAAATAGAAAGTTATAAAGTATAATTATTTTTATTCGTTTCGTTATTTTAATATACTTTCTAACGTTTAATTAGATATATTAGTTTTAACTTCGAAAAGTTTTTTAGAGTTAGTATAAATAAAAATTATTTTTTCTAAAATCTTTTATTTAAATTGTTAAAAAGTTTACTTTATTTTTTAAGTCTATACGAATTTTAATTTTTTTTTATTATATTAATAAATAGTATAACGATTTTATTATAGTTTTTAACAAATTTTCGATAAAATTTAGTAAATTTTTAAAAAAAATGTATTTTTTTTAACTATCGTTAGTATTAACTATTCTTTAATAACTATAAGTTTGTTCAAATTTATAACGATCTTCTTTAAAGATATTATATATTTTAGAAACTTTATAGTTTATTTATAGAATTTATATTTCTCTAGTTCGACTAATAACTTTATATTTTATAATACTTATAAGATAAAATAAACGTATTTTTTATATTTTTCAAAGTCTTTTAAATAAATAAATATATTATTAAAATATACGATAATAAAGTTATTTAAATATTTACGTAAAACGTTATTAATTATTCTTTAAAAAGTTACTAGTATATTAATAAATCTAAAAAATATAACGTAATACTTATAGTATCTTATACGAATTCGGAACGTTGTTTTTTACTTATTTTTATTTTATTTTAACAAAATTATACGTTTTTTTAAAGTCTAATATAATTATAATTTAAACTTTATACAGTCGATCTTTTAGTTTTAATATTAGAAGTAATAGTTTTTAATCTTTAATAGTAATACTATTAAGCTAATAGTAATTTATATAAAGTTATAACTTTCTATTTTTCTTTAGTACGAATAAGATTAGGTATTTTGTTAGTAACGTTGATAGTTATATATAATTTTTTTTGAGATTCTTTTTAAAATATTCTTTTAAAGCTTAGAGTTATACTTCGTTTAAAAAATAAATTTTGTAGAATCTAAGTTCTTTACTTAGTTAAAGATTAATCTTGTAATCTTAACGACTATATTTAAGTAGTTTTATTTTAAGCTCGAGCTTGAATAATTTATTATATTATTATTATTCTTTTAAAATCGTTCGTAACGATACCGACGAAGTTTCTATAATAGTATAGTAAATTATTAAAGCTTTTTTAAAATTACGTATAAGCTTTTCCTTACAAAGTTTATTCTTTATAAAAGTTAATTTTTTTCTTAGCGTTTTTTACTAAAGTTAGCTTATTTTTTAGTTAATTTGTAAGTTATTCGTTTGTAGTTAAAGTATTTTTAGTACTATATTATATAATAAGATTTCTATAATATCAAATATTATTTAGTAACTTTAATTGTTAATAAAGATATAGAAGAGTATAGTTTTTATATCTACTATTCTATTTCTATAGTCGATATCGTTCTTATTAATAGTTTTAAGTCGGTAAAGTTTATCTTTTTTCTTCTAAAACAATCTTAATATATTAACGAGATTCGGTAAAATATAGTTTTTTTAAGTTCTATTGTTTATTATTATTTAAGTTTTTCTTTTTTCTATATTAATTATTACTTAAAAGTATTTAGTTCTTTTAATCGTATATAAAGATTTATTTTTTCGTTAGTATAGTCTTTTTATAGCTAACGTTTATCGTTTTTTTAAGTATTTTCGGTTAAAGCGAAAGTACTAGTTTTTCTATTACTAAGTTTATTACTTTTTAGTTTTTTATTTACTTTCTAAGTTGTTTTTTACTTCTAAGTAAGTATTATTTAAAAGTTTTTTTTTGAAAGTCTAACGCTTTTCGTTTTATTTATTTTTTTTATACTTAGTTCTAAGCTAAGTAATTTATTATAGTAATCGTTTTTATCTATCGACTATTTCTAAAGATTTGTTTACTATTATTAAAAAGTTTAACTTAGTATTTTTATTTAAGTATAGCGTAAATATTTATATAGTAACCCGTTAGCGTAGCTATTTTAATATCTTTTTTCAAATATAAAGCTTAAAGAGAAGTATTTAGTATTCTTTTCTTATAGTTTATTCGATTTAAGTATTTAGTAAGTTTTCTTTTAATAGTCTATTTACTATTTTATATAATAGTATCGTTCTATATAGTACTAGATATAGAAAGTTATTAGCTTTATAAATTTTTATATATTAGATTAAGTCAATTTATTAGTAAAAGTATAAAATAAGTTGTTCTTTTAGTATTCGTTTTAATATCTATTGATTATTGAGTTTTTTATATAAATAATCTGTATACTTTGTTTAAATATACGAAGTCTACGTAAAGTCTTAGTATTTTAGAGTATTTAAAAATAAGTTTTTATAGTTAGTAAACTTAAGTTTTAAAACTACTTCTTTATCTTCGTTTTATTTTTTGTTAAGTAAGTTAAGTAAATTCTTTAGTAATATTCGTACGTTATACTTAGGTACGATAATAATTTTGACTTTTTTTTCTTTTTTTTTCTTCCGGTTTTCTTTAATTTAGTAAAAAAGTAGATTAAAGCTTTATATTCTTTTTATTATCGCGATAGTTTATAACTTAGTAGTAGTTATTGTTTAAATTTTCTTCTTAAAGATTAATTTCTAAGTCTTTTTTTTTTAGTTAGCGATATTTTTTCGCGAAATGTTTTATTTTTTTATAATTAAAGTATTTTTTATTTTTCTTAGAATTATCTTATTAAATAGCGTCTAAGTTTATAGGTTTTGAGTAACTTCTAGAAGTAGTCGATTTTCTTACTTCTATATTAGTTGTATTACTATATTTGACTTTTTTCTAAATAGTTTTTCTTTTCTTCTTTCCTAACTAGCATTTATATAAACGATTATTAATTTTAATAGTATTTTTAATATACTTATAAAGCTATATAAGTTAGTCTTTACAATTAAGTTTGTCTTTTACGTTATTTCGTAGTTTATTATAGAACTAGATTTTAAAAGTTTTTTCTTTTTACTATAGTTTTCTTAATAATCGTTTAAACTTTATAGTATATATAAACGTAAAACTTTATTACTTTAAAGATAAAAATTGTCTTTTAGCTATTCGTTATTCGTTTACGTTACTAAAAGTTTTGCGTAACTTGTTTTAAAATATATCTAAGTTATTGAATAGCTAATTAGTTTTAAACTATCGTTCTTCAAACTTGTAGTCTAGTCGGTCTTTTAAGTATAGTTTATACTATTCAGCTGTTCTACTAATAAGTAACTTTCTAGTAGCTATAACTTTCTCGTAAGTATAGCTTAAGATAGAAGTATTAGTATTAATATAAGTTTTGTACTAAGTAATAAAGAATTATAGTTTTTTATAGATATTTTTATAAAAAGCTAGTCGAAGTATTTTAATTTTAGTAATATAATTACTTTTCTTAAACTCTTTTTTAGTATCGTTTAGCTCTAAACAAAGTTGTATAATTATTGTAGCAAGTTTTTCTTTCGACGTAGCGGCTATATTAGTAGTCGATAAAGATTCTTTTTGCTTAAGTACTATTGTTTGTTAGCTATCGGGTACTAAGTACTTACCGAATAAGAGTAATTAAAATATAACGATCTTTAAAAGGTTTAAAAGTTAAAAATAAGTTTCTATTACTTAGGGTAAGTAAATACTCGTATTAATAGTTGTTACTAAGTCGTTAAGATAGAGTTTTATTTAAGTAAGTAGTAAACTTAAGAGAATATTTAAATTAATTATTAAATAATTAAGAACTATTTGTAGTAGAGTCCCGAAAAACTCTTCTTTATATACTTGTAAAGACTATAGTAATCGTTACGATAGCTACAACTACTCCGACTATAATCTCCTTAATCGTTGTAATTACTAGCGATTAGTTACGTAACGAAAACCTTTACTTATATAGTAAGATAAGCTTTGCTTATATACTCTTTATCTATTAGCAGGGTTCCTCTTGTCAACTGTAAGTCTATAACACTATACTAAAACTTATACAAAAAATTAATATTCTTAAATATATAGATAATATATTACGTAAATAAATAACAGTTAAAAAGACTAATTTTGTAAAAAAAAGATAAAGTTTATTTCTACAAAAGAATATTAAAACTAAATAACTAAACGATAAATTAGATTAGAAAAAAATTAGACTGTTTAAGATTAATAAAAAACTATTTAACTATAATTTTAAATTCTAACTTTTAATAAAAGTACGTATTTATTTAGTATTTTACATTTTACTTTTAAAACTAGTAGTTAAAAACGTTAAGTTAATAATAAATATCAAAATCAAACTTATACAAAAATACGAAGTAGAAAAGATTATCAAGTATTAATAAAAAAACAATAGAAACTTTTACTTTATTAAATCAAAAGATTACGATAATTTAGAAAATATATAAGAACCCGAAACTTACTTTAAAAACTTTTAACATTTACTAAAAGAGTTTCGGATTACGTTAAAAAAACGTCGTAATTGTAAATAATAATATTAGCGCGTTAGAGTAAATAGTATCTTAAATCGTAGTAAAATTAATATTAAAAGATACTAACGTAGTCGAAAGTAAATAGTTATAGATAATACGAATAGCTTTACGTTTAACTTTTTCTTTTTTAATTTTTTTAAGTTCTTTAATACTTACTAAACTTCTTTAGAAAATATATAATATCTTTTCAAACTACATTTTCTTTTATCTTCGTAGATATTATATATAAATATTTGTTTCGCGTTGAGTAGCTTCGGTAACTTTTATTTCTTTTTCGAAATGATAGAACTAATCGCCGATTTTAATGAAGTTTTCGTTAGAAAGATTTAGTACGTCGTATTTAGAACAACTACTACAAACGTATTTAGAATATTTTGACGAAATACTAAGCGAAACGTGATAAGAAAGATTTAACTATTTATAAGATAAATATTCGAGCATTTTGATAAAAGATTTAAAGATAGTACGTAGTAAAGTATTCTTATATTTAGTAGATAACTTAAAAAGTCTTTTTTATTTCTATACGCTATAGTTAAATATATTATCAGTAAAGAGAAAACCTTTAGAAACTACTTATATAAGCTGTTAGCGTTACTTATAAGAAATATTCAGCTTTAAAAACAATAGCTAAAAGAAAAGAAAAATAGTATTATAAACTTTTAGTAATAAAAGCATTTTGCTAATAGATAAAAGATAGATATATAAAGCTTATTAGAATATATAGTCTAAGAAGTAAAGACTAGCTTTAAATTACATAACTGATAGATATACTAAACGTTTATCAAGTTTATTACTAATCGATAGAATAGATAACTATCTTATTTATTACTATAGTCTTTATAACTATATAAAGAAGAGCTTTTTATAGCTTTTATTTAAATAGTTCTTAATTACTTTAGTAATTAATTTAAATATTCTTTTAAGCTTACTACTTACTAGAATAAGATATAGTCTTAACGAACTTCTCGTAACAATACTTCTTAGCAACTACTGTTACGGTCTAGTAGATCTTCTGCCTAAAAGCTATTGTGCTGCGGGTTAGTAGGGGAATTGAACCTACACTTCTAGAGTTTACCCGAGTAGCCCGTGCGAGTAGAAGTCCCCGCCCTTATCTTGCTTTCTAGTCGCGCAAAACTATAGATAGTTTCTTTTCCTTTTTTGCAACGCAAATATTACTATACGTATTCGATTACTTGTAGTAGCTTAGTCTCTGTAGATCTTACGCTACTCGTAACACTATATTTGCGTTTATCTATTGCTTATAAAAGCATTACAATATCTCTGCCGATCGCTACGCGACGCGTAGAACTACGTTACTAAGATCCTTATCGACGATAAGAACGCTAAACGACAATCCCGATACCTAATTTGTCTATTAATAGACGCTAAGACCCTATCCGAATATCTTTAGAATACGAATACGATATTACTTAGTTATCCCGTTCGAACTACAGCTATAGCTCGCTCGGCTAAAGAACTAGCCGCCTAAGTTGTTGCCGCTAAGAAGTCTATCCGCTTTGACTTAGAGGATCTCTATAGATAGTAGTCGAACCTTGAGAAAGTAAGTATTACGAAACTCCGTTGATACTCTTTCGACACTTCGTAACTTTAGTCTTAAAATAATACCGATACTTTCCGTAGAAATATAGCTAAGGATAGTAAAGTTAAGACTCGCTTGCTCGATAAGTTAACAACGTAGTTTAACGATAATTATAGTCTTAAGAAACTATTCAACTTTACTAAATTAACCCCCGACTATTATAATAAAGTCGATTTGCTTGAACGCTTTGCTAATCTTACTAAATATTACGGTAAGAAAAGTACCGGACTTAGTTTCTTATTTGCTTTTATAACTATAACTAGTAAAGAAGCTTAGTTACGCTTCGATAGAACAATAGATTATTAAACCTTTATCGCTAAAGTTAAAGAGAACTTTTAAACTATTTTTAAAAAAATAAAACTTTACGTATTAATTATAACTATCTACGAGTAACAAATAAATAATATCTATCGCTTTTACTAAATCGTAAAAAGAAAGCGAAATACTTTATATAGATAGTACAGAAACTTCGCTAAAGCTTTATACTTCGCTACGACTATCGCTTACTCTTTTAACGAGTACGAGTAAGATATCGAAGCTAGATTAGCTTCGGCTACCGACTATATTATAGAGTTATAAGATCTTATCGAAACTTATAATCTTAAGATTGCTTAACTTTAAGAGTATACTGTTAAATTATCTATAGCTTTGTCCCGAGCTTACGATACTCCGACGAGCTATACTTTATACTGTACCGACTGTATAACTAGAAAGACTTCCCGAACTACTAAATTACCCGACTTACTAGTCTTCTACAATAATAAGAAAAAAGATAAAGTTATATTTAAAGTATAGTACTATCTAGTTTGTAATAAGTTAAAGGTAAATTAAGACTACTAGAACGATAAAGAAGCCCGAATATCTTATATCGAAAGACGTTTAAAGTTTTCTATAGCTGAAGCTTTAAAGCTTTACATTAGCGAAAATAATCTTAGACGCTTAGATTCTACTAAAAAGCTTTTTACTTATTTGTATAACTAGTATCGTAATAAGAACGAACGCGAAAACGTTGTTAACGCGTACAAAGTACTAGAGATAAAGCTTAGCAATAACTTCGACGATTTCAAAAACGAGTTTATACGACTAGTTAGAGAAGCTAGGAAGAACTTAAACGACTAGAAAGAAAACTTTAATCGGGTCTTAACTCCGACTTTACAGACTGCTCTCGCTATTTAGTATTTCGGCGATACTATAGACTTTAACCGCTTCGTCGAATATAGCTCTAAGGTCGTTTATATCTACAAATAAGCTTACGTTCGTCGCGAAGTTGTTCGGAAAATCGTTACGGCTAGGAATACTAGTACTCTTCTTCCCCGCTATTCTTAGCTTACAAGAAGAAACAATATTAACATTACCCTAGTCGCTCGTCTTATATACTCTACTTCGACTACTACCGCTTTAGCTCGCTAGAATAAACTTCTTTCCGACGTACTAAAGAAACTTATTATCGAAAATCATTATTTTAATTACTAATAGACTAGTTATAATTCGTACGATTATCTTACGAAGAATATACTAACTGTAATAAATATTGAAGAAGTTAATATTTAAGCTATTATAGATAACTACTATCAAAGTAAACCTTTAACTACTAGATTCCCGAAAAAGACTTCTGTTTCGACTATAGATAAAGTAAACGGTTAGTTAAGAAAAAACGATAGAAAAGCTACCGATAGCTTAGAAAACTAAATACCTTAAAGAATAACGTTTCTTTTTTAAAACAACTACTATTATTATAGATTATAACTATTAACTAAATTCTTAAAGATATTCCGTACAATTTTCTTACCCGATATTTAAAAAGAAAAACTTTTACTATAGCTAGTACTATAACTTACAATAGAATATCGTTAACTACTTATAATACTTTACTTAATATAAAAGCAAATAGTTATTTGTTTATTAGTTTTAGTTTTGTATAGAAACTTTCTAAATATTTATACTTCTAAAAGATCGATAAGTTTAAACTATACTTAATCGGAAGATACGATAGCAAATCGACTCAATATATCAATATAGTATTACTAAGATACTTCTATATCTAACAGCGAACTATACGTAATTCTATCCTTTTGATTATCGATATAAAATATAACTTTATTATTAAAAGAAAGTAGTTCGACGCTTACGACGTAAAAGTCGACTACTATCGCTATTGTTTACAATTCTCCGATATTTAACTAGAAGAACTACTAAATTAAGATATTACGATAGATAACGCGGCGAAATTGCTACTTATACTTTTATCGCTTTAGCAAAAAACAAAAGTAAAGCGACGTACCGAAAAGATAGATATAGAAAAACGTTAGTACGCCGCGGGTAGATATAAAAATACAGAACGATCGCGTATACTTAACGACGTTAAAAAGTAGCTAGAAGAGTTATATCGTTAAAAGAAATTAATAACTAATACTTTATATTCGGAACAAACTTTGCTTCGCTAAACGTATATTGAAAATATTACCGCTTTACGGGCGATCTTGTAGAGAGAACCGAACTTGAACAAGATAAAGTAACACTTATTATCGCTTTACCGTTATTAAGTTACCCTTACAAAGCTATAAGAAATATTTCGACTTATCGGAAAAGTAATCGATGTAGCTATTATTAAAATCGACTTTTTTCAAATCGTAGTAAAACGATCTTATATTAGCGTTACTAGCTTCTACGAGATCGACTACTATATATAAAATAAAAAGAAAAAGATAGCTTTGCAAATCTTACTGAAAGATAGTTCTGAACTACGTCAAAAGGCTTTAGAGAAAGTTTTTAAGTATTATTACGATTTACTCGATAGTTTTAGTAAAGCCGAATCTAACGAACTTCTTTTACACTATATACTAGACTACAAGATCGAATTAGAAAATAATAAGAAACTAAAAGACTTAAATTATAGCTTCTTTTACAAAATATCTGTAGAAAAGTTTGAAGCTTATCAATAATATATCTTAGAGAACTTCGATAAAAGCTTTATTAAAACTAACTTAGCTTTATAAATAACTTTTATCTTATTTATACTTAAAGCTAATAGAAGATTATACTTTTACGTAAACTATCGTAAGTTAAATACTTTAATTAGAAAAGACTAGTATCTTTTCCCGCTTATCGAAGAAACTCTCTCGTAGATATCGAAAGCTAAAGTATTTACTAAGATCGATATCTATCAAACGTTCTACTATATCCGAATATACTCCGATAGCGAAGAACTTACTACTTTTCGAACCCGGTATAAAGCTTACAAATATAAAGTTTTCCCGTTCGGCTTAACGAACAACTTATCTACGTTCTAGAAGTATATCAACGAAGCTTTGATAGAATATTTAGATAATTTTTGTAGCGTTTATATAGACGATATCTTTATTTTCTCCGATTTCGTAAAAAAATACTAGATCTACGTCCGACGAATACTAGAACGTTTAGAGAAAGCTAGTTTACAGTTAGACTTAAACAAATACAAATTCTATATAACTTAGACGAAATTCTTAAGTTTTATAATTAGTACCGATAACGTTATAGTCGACTTAAAAAAAATAGTAGTTATTAAAGATTAAGTAGAACTTACTACTATCCGAAGTATCTAATCTTTCCTAAAGTTCTATAATTTCTACCGGAAATTTATTAAGGATTATAGACGTGTAGTAAAGCTTTTAAATAATTTAACTTAAAAGGGAAAAAGCTTCTTTTAGACCGAAAACTGTCAAAAGGTTTTCGACGAGTTGAAAATCCGGCTCTTAAACGTACTAGTTTTCTAGTACTTCGTCTTTAAATAAGATACCTTATTAGAAACTAATATATCAAACAATATACTAGGGACAATATTATTTTAACGAAACTTAAGTAATAGCGAATAGTATCTAGTAGCTTTTATATTTACTATAATAGAAAACGTAAAAACGCGATACTTTATCTACGATAAAAAGTTACTAGCTATTATATATACTTTAGAATACTAAAAAGCTAAGTTAATTAGTATACAAAACTGCTAATTCGAAGTACTAACCGACTATCGTACGTTAAAGTTCTTTAGTATTAAAAAGAAGTTTAATAAATACTAAGTCTACTAGATAGAACTGTTAGTTTAGTACTACTACTTCTTTACTTACTATTTAAGAATAAAGAACGTAGTAGTAAATACTTTTTTATATAAATTAGAAACTTCTAAAATAGTAAAAACGAAAGAAAAAACTAAGCGTACTATAACTATCTTTAAAGCGATACTGTTAACCGATAAGCTTACAGCTAAAAAACTAATCTATATCTTTAACTTTAAAAATATTTCGAAGCTTAGCGGCGTAGAGCTTACCGATATACTATTAATAGCTAACCGTTCGTACTTTAGCTTCGAACCGTACTAAGAATACGTTCGCTTAAAAGAAATAAGTTCTTTTATACTTTAGAAAAGCCGGTATTTTCTTCGAAAAAGTAAGCTAGTTATCTTAGACGCCGACAACTTACGTATACGTTTATTAAACGATATTTATACTTATTTATCGTCTACTTACTTAAGACAAAATAAAATAAAAAAACTAGTAATATAACAATACTAGTAGAAAAGCTAGAGTAAAAATGTAAATCGGTACGTCGCTAACTATATAGTATATTAAGCTTCGAAGATACTACGTAATAAGACTTTTAGTTTACTTTACCCGCTTCTTATCTTATAATAGACTTAGTAATACTTTATCGTCGATTTTAAAGAAATACTCCCGAGTAAAAGTAGTTTAAATAACGTAATAGTTATCATAGATAGCTTATCTAAGTACTACTAAACTATCTCTTATACGAAAGGTATAACTGCTTAAGATATAACGATATTATTTTATTAAAGTCTTTACCGTACGTTTAGACTCTTAGATACTATTACTAGCGATCGAAAGCTATAGTTTATAGTAGACTTTATAAACGAAATATTTTAGATTTTAAAAATCTATTAGAAACTATCATCTTCAAAATACTTATAAATAGCAAAACAAATAGAAATTATAAATTAATATATCAACTAGCAAATCCGACTTTACTTCAACTACTTCTAAGATAACTAGCTAGAAAAACTTCTAACAATCGATTATACTTAGAATTCGTTACTTTAAAATTCGACAAGTATATCGCTTTATAAGATCTTCTTTAGCTTCCTAATACCTTAGATATAAGATTAAGAAAAGAAGTCGGATTTATACGACTTTGACTTAACTCCGAAAGAACGGCTCTCGCGATAGAACGTTTAGCAAATAATACTTACCCTAAAAAAGTACGCAAACGAAGTACAAAAAGCTATAGAGAAGTCTTAAGTAGTTATAACTCGTAAAGCGAACCTCTATTAGCGTAAACTAGATTTCGGTATAGGAAATACTATATACATTTGGAAGAAAGTCTAGTCTTCTAGCTAACCGAACGATAAGCTAGACTTCCCTATAACTCGCCGGAGCTACCGGATCAAAGCTTTAAAAGAATATTCGTACTAGCTAAACGTTCCGGAAAGTTAGAAGGGTACCGATACCTTTCTAGCAGATCGGCTTCGGCGCTCTCCGGAGAACCCTTTGCCGAGACAAAGATTCGAGAAACCGGAAATAGAGGTAGTTTACAAAGAACCGGAGTAAGAAGTAGATAGGGTAGAATCATTACGCTTATACCGCTATAAGTTACAGTACTAAGTCTAATAGCGAGAATAGGACCCCGACCCTATATACTACGACACAGCTAACTTCAAAAACGCTACAGCACATCTCAAAACATTCTACAACGCCTATCCGGAAGCCCTTAGCCCGCCGCTAAGGCTATAGGAGTAGGAAAAGGCAACGGCCGCAGATAAAGAAGATACCCTACACCCAGATAACAATATGCTAGCGACCGCGAATATTTAACTCCGACGGATAAGCCGCCGCCGCCGTACAGTATAAAATAGTACAATTCGAAAGCGAATCTTTTTGCAAAGGGGGGGGTAGTATTACGGTCTAGCAGATCTTCTGCCCAAAAGCTATTGTACTACGGGTTAGTAGAAGAATTGAACCTACACTTCCGAAATTTACCCGAGTAGCCCGTACGAGCAGAGGTCCCCGCCCTTATCCTACCTTCTAGTCGCGCAAAACTGTAAATAGCTTCCTTTCCCTTTCTACAACGCAAATATCACTATACGTATTCGATCACTTGTAGTAGCTTAGTCTCTGTAGATCTTACACCACTCGTAACAACTACCGGTTTACTTACCTTAAGTAACAGAAACCCATTTAACCTTTAAAACTAACTAAAGATCGTTACAAATCTCTTAATCTAACGACTTGCTTTACACGTTTACTTATTACTTAATTAAGTTATTCATTTACTTTATTACTTAATTAAATTAACTACTTTTTATTACCTTAAGTAAATACTTATAAAGCTTATAGAATACTTACAAAGTTTATAAAGCTTATACAAGTTATAGTAAATGTTTTACAACTGTAGCTTTAAGCTATAAAATTATAAAATACTACGAAGCTCGGGTTAATATTAACAAAATACATAAGGTTAGATTTTCTAGTAGCAAAAAGCATTAAGAAATATCTATAGAACTAGGTTATCTACTATTTAACTTGCAGAATATATACTTAAATTCATTACCTTTAAATATATCTTACAATTACTAACTTGTTAACTTACTAACCTGCTAACTTGCTAAATTGCTAACTCAGCCTGTAAGCTACCTCTGTACTATTTACTTATTACCTGATCGGGTAACTTCTCTGTTTACTTCTTATCTGATTGAGGCAATTACTTTCTACTGCCTTAAGTATTATTATAGTTATATAAAGTTAAATTATAAAATCTTGTTTTATTTATCTTCTACTATATCTAAGTAACAACCCCTTGCCAAGTCTGCATGCTTCGGGTTAACAATACCTGAGCGGAAGACGAGTTTATGGCCGATATATAAGACAACGAAGAGCAGCAGGCTAATATAGTTGATAAAGAAATCCGTTACATCCCAGACGATGAAGACAGTGAAGCCCTGAGTGAGAGTGATAAGGACGTTGAAGATGAGCCCATAGTACGCCATGTAGGGTTGCAAGGGTGCAATGTAAGGGAGCGCCGAGCGTGGGATGCCTTGCGCGGACATAGCGCGCATAAACATGACGTGGGACAAGTTGATACACGACCAGGTAATAAGCCCAGCAACGGCGGTGATGTTGAGCAACCATTCGAACACCTTGCCGCCCTCTGCCGAGAGGTTCAGGAAAGCGAGAAGGCCCAGGGCAGAAGTACACGCAAGCGCTATGTACGGGATTCCTTGAGGTGTGGTCTTCTTGAAAAAGGCAGGCGCTTGGCCTTCGTTGGCAAGCGCAACGAGAACTCGGCTTCCGGAATAGACGTTTGAGTTGGCAGCCGACAAGACAGCGGTCAAGAGAACCGCATTGATGATATGTGGCAGAACCGAGACACCAGCAAGATTCGCTGCTATGACGAGTGGAGAGGCTGACGCGTCGGATTTGTCACTGAGGAGGTTCGGGTCGTCAGATGGGACAAGAAGACCGATGAAGAATATGGTCAGCGAAAACAGGGAGAAGATGCCGAAAAAGGTAAGTCGAATGGCCGATGGCACACTTTTCCGCGGGTTGCGGACCTCGCCAGCACCCACGCCGACCAGTTCGGCTCCCTGGTAGGAGAACGCGGCCTTGACCAATACCGCCCAAAACCCAACAAATTTCCCCGACGCCCCCGGTGTCAGGTATTCAAGGAACGGGCCGGGAGGGTTGGTCCAGTTGGAGAACCCGAGGTAGCCTTGCTGGCCGACTCCAGCATTGACGCAAATCCCGAATATCAGAAAGCCGACGATGGTGATAACCTTGATGCTTGCGAACCACATCTCAAGTTCGCCGTAGATGCGAACTGGGAGAAAGTTGACGGCCGTGAATACAACCCAGAATATAGCGATAAATATTCCGATACTTAGGGACTTCTCCCAATATTGTATCACGAGTCCAGCTGCGCACAGCTCCAGCGCAAACGTCATAGACCCTGCGAGATGAGGTCAGAACGCTCGACGCAAGGTCTGTTTGGCGGTGCCAGGGGAATGGAAACCTACAACTGAACCAGTACAGCCAACCTGTGGCGAATCCCAACGCGGGGTCAACAAATCTGCCAGCATATGCCGCAAAGGAGCCGGTCGTCGGTATAAACGTCGCCATCTCGCCGAGACTGACCATGACGGAGTAGAGAATGGATCCGACAAATAGATAAGATATCAAGCAGCTGACAGGACCTGCAGTCGACAGCGCGCTTCCTGTCCCGAGGAAGATTCCTGTCCCTATGGTCCCGCCGATGGCGATGAACTGAAGGTGCCGGCTTGACATGCTCCGCTGCAGCTCAGCCGACGGCGGCGGCGCATCACGGGGCTTCTCTGCGTCGAATGAAGTCCGCGTGGCAGCCATCGCTACTTGTATGGGCCCAGCTCCCTCCATGGCGGCAGGCTCACAGGGCGCGGAGAGGCAGGTCTACAGGGGACGGAGTTGAAGCTGAAGTAAAAGGTGTGGTCGTGACAAAGCCTTCTGCTCGCAGAGAAAGGGACATCGAAATTTATGATCGCGTCTACCCTGGTCCCGCTCATGACGGGAGGCGGAATGCGTCCTGCATACGTTCAATCTGACCGTTCCGGCCCGGCGACTCAGCCGGTGGCTGGCCCAGGCTCCTGGCCCAGGCTCAGAGGCAAAGATTGTACCTGTCGAAAGCTAAATCGCGGTCTAGAAATGGATACAGAGAGGCGGCCAAGAGAAATTGAGTGTCGATCATAGATAGTTACATGGATCCCTGCCTCAGCGGCCCTCGCTGTCACATCGAAACTCTCCAGTGACGCAGTAGGAGAGAAAATTTTCGCTGGGGAGGCACCAGGAAATATCTACTGTTGCTCATTGTTGGAGTTGTTACCGAGAGCTAACGGGGAGAAAGGAGAAGAAAAAAAAAAAAAAGAGCCCGAGGCGTGGGTCGTTGGAAAGCGGAGCCCATGAAAGGTGCAGCTGGGCAGCTGTGCTGCAGGTCCAAGGGTGCTTTGAGCTTAATTAGCTCCATTTTTCCAGCCTAAGGTACCTTACTCTTACCTAAGAATGGAAGTTACCTCTCGGGGTATGAGGTCGGGTAGATGGCATCGACGTACTACAAACTGGCACGTATCCTTTCAACATAGATACCTCATGGAATTGCAGTTGCGTCCACATTGCCTTCCGGGTTACTTCATTCATGCACACACTTAGGTAGGCAGAGTAGGTAGGTAAATACCTACCAAGTCTAGGTAACTAGGGATCTTATACGTTCGGAGGAGCACACAAGTCTCTGATTCCAACTGCGACTTTCGGTTTTCGCCTTCAGCCCTTGAGCGACCCGCCCCGGAAAAAGGCCCACAGAACCAAGCGACTCTGTACAAAACTCCGCCTCACAACTTCTCGTCGTCCTCGACAATGTGCGGCCCTCAGGAGACAACGGCACGACGGCAGGTCTAGGAACCTAATGCGCTGTGGAGAGCAGTCGGATGAACATGAATGCCGGTGTTGTTTCTTCTTGCGTACGAATACCCGGACACGGACCGTCGTAAATGCGACTGGAACAGTGTGGTTTTGGTTACGCAAAGATACAAGCAGAAACGGCCGACGGTGCTAGAGCTTGCTGTCGGCCGGCCGAACGATGATTTTGCTGAGGCCGGCCCGCAAGTTGTGGTCTATCCCTTTTGCTGCTGGTCTCTTGGTGGCACGGTCAACAAAGACGTGGACGAACTCCCCGACAGCCCTGACCTCCTCTACTCCCCGTTCGAACAGAGCAATTTCGTACCGGACACTCGAGTGGCCCAGCCGGTTCACACGTAGGCCGAGCTCAGCCACGGCCGGAAACGAGATGGGGCCGAAGTAGTTGTTATTCGAATGCACAACCATGCCATACTGAGACGAGGACGGTGGATGAAGCCCGCAGTGTTCTATCAGATATGCGTTGACAATTGAATCATAGCTATCAAACAAGAATTAGGACGGGAGCAGTAGCAGGTGCGGCAACCAGCAAAGGCACCGGAATGCGAGATGGGCTGATTGCTCACATACAGCATATTATAGATAGAGTTGTTCATATGGTCATACATATCGTTATCGCTCCTACTTGAACTTCAGAATGGCCATGTCCACCATGGGGGGAACATGTCATGACACTGACCACCGCGTCCTGTATTCCAACATGAAGGGGTAGTCGGAGCGCTTTCGCCTTTTTAAGTGCTCAGAGCTATCCATGCCTTCCGTGCTGGCGAACGCCGGCTCTGATGAAGAGTATTCAATTAAATTTCGGGACAATGGACCAGCTTCGCATCTGCCGGCAGGTACTGTTGGATGAATGGTTACTGGCAAGTGATGTTGGATGCGAAAATGCAACAATTCTACCTCGGCACAGCCGCACAGGTAGATATGACGGGACATGTACTCCTATAGTCCAGTAGATAACAGAGCAGACAGACATTATCTTTCTGCCACCTGACACCGCCAAAATGTTACGGTGGGGCTTCGACTTCTAGTCCTGTTCATGGAGGTTTGCTTGAACAGGACCTGACGGCGAGTTTCGCGCCGACGGAAAAAGGCAACACCGCCCGCAACACGCTTGTAGCAACGCTTGTTTTGCCACCATTTGCACTCTTCACGACGCTCAGACGCCTAATCATTACCCGACCTCTCATTCTGGCCTTACTGCGCAGAGCGCAGCGGCGATATTACGCCAATATGGGCCTGAATGCTGTTGGGGAAGCCCCGGTCCCTCGTCGATTCGATGCAAGACCTTCCTCCGCCGAAGACGCGACCGCAGCATGTGCAAACCCAAATGTTTCTTGGCCAGCGCCTTATTACCTGGAGAATGGGCTGCGACGTGTCGCTCCATATCACTACACATATAAAACATGGTGCAAACAGCGATGGCGCGACCGAGAGCTACTGGAGGTTTTCGAAAGCGAATTCCGTGACAGGACCGCAGCATATTACAAAGAAGCCATGGAGACTGGGCTGGTCGCCGTGAATGGAGAGAAGGTCGGGCCGCACTATGTGCTCAAGAACGGCGATCTGGTGTCCCATACGATACACAGGCACGAGCCTCCCGTCACGGCCGAGCCTATCCGGGTCCTTCACGAAGATGACGAGATGATCGTTATTGATAAACCGAGCGGAGTTCCTGTACACCCAGCTGGCAGGTACAGCTATAACTCCCTTATAGAGATTATGAAGGCGGAGCGTGGCCCGGGCTTCATACCCTACCCTTGCAACAGACTCGACAGGCTCACGAGTGGCATCATGTTTGTTGGAAAGAACCCCAAGAGCGCGGCTCGGCTATCCATACAAATAGGGGAGCGAAATGTGAGAAAGGAGTACCTAGCCCGGGTCATTGGCAAGTTTCCTGATGGCGAAGTGGTCTGCGACCAACCCGTTCTCGTCATCTCACCCAAACTTGGCTTGAATCGGGTTCGCGCCAACGGCAAAGCTGCCCGAACAGTCTTCAAGCGTCTTGCCTACTATCCGCCTTCAGAACCCTCTCCGGAAATCGCTGTGTCGGCAGAAGACATTATCTCCACCGAGCAGAGCGCCGCAGACGTAGGCCGGCCTTGGAAAGAGAAGAAGGGCTACTCGATTGTCCGTTGCCTCCCCGTGACGGGAAGGACGCACCAGCTCCGTGTTCATTTGCAATTCTTGGGACACCCGATTGAGAATGACCCGATCTATGCCAACCAGAAGGTCTGGGGATTCGACCTAGGGACAAACGACCCTGAGGCAACAATCAATAGCGATGAGGATATCATCTCACGCCTATCTCGAATGGGGAAAGAAGAAGTTGCCGATGCAGTCTCCTATCACGATAATATGGTGGACGACTACTACAAGAAGAGAGCGGAGCGCATGTCAGGTCAAGTTTGCGACGTCTGCCAGACGCCATTGTATACAGATCCTGGAGATCAGGAGCTCTCGTTGTGGCTTCACAGTCTTCGCTATGAAGATGCAGGCGGTGAGTGGAGTTATGTGAGCCCACTTCCTTCGTGGGCCTTGCCACCAGAAGGAATGAGCGGTCCAACGCAAGTGGGAGGGATGGACGAGCTGGTCGAAGCGGTGAAGGACTTGGATCCTGAAGCTGCGTGAATGGCGTTCGAATCCCTCGAGCAGGGTGTCGCTGTACTTCGGAAGGACTTCTTTGGCTGCATTGCCCAGACAGAGAAATCGACCAATACACGACAAGGAGTGGCGGACTCGCAAGAGGGCAATACAAGTAGTCGAGGGAAGTGAGCGCCTCAGGACAGAAGTGGTCGCACCTCGCATGTTGATTTCAACCTCACGAGCTGGCTACTAATGACAACGTCTTTCAGCAGGATTTCGCGACCTATTTACAGGTCCATTGCTGAACCATCATGTCGCAATAGATCCGAGGTCAAGGAGTTACCCAAGCAAGCAAGCGATACCATTGTGGTTCTCATGGTTTGGATTATCGGCCTCAAAAGGGATATGCGTGCCATGTGTGTGGTTACTTAGAGTAGTGAACAGGAATACGAGCTAGTCTACCTAGCTTCTGGCCAATCACCCACGTCAAGTGCTTTGGGACGGTCAGATTGGTTTGAGCGACCTGCAGCCGCTACTGTTTACGGATGGCCGGCGGCCTTGGCCGCCACCCAAAACCCATCAGCTTGGGCCTCGGAATTTGAGTGGCATGTGAAGGAGCTCCTACGCGGCTGAACGACACTGGAAATAGGGCAGAATTGGCAAGTTACGGCAAAGTCCTTTAAAAGGTGCAGAACCGACGATATACATACCTGGGAGCGACCTGGCCCCGGTGTCCGGCCGATGAGGGGACTTCATCCCCGCACAGCACCAGTGTGGAAGTCACTTCTCAGGCGACATTTTGCATATCACGACGCTCGATTGGTACCTCCTGTCTCAACCTCGCTGCGCTGTCGATAGCCGCTGCTGTCTGGCACGACCTCGAAGTTCAAGCAGCAGTTAGGGATCATTCATTGTCTCTCTCCTAAAGAAGGAGGCCCGTTTGCAACTTTTCTCCCAGAGTATAGTGCCCCGCTAAAAGTTGCCACTTTTCAACTCACACTGGCAACCGAGTTCGGGCACGAGACCACATTTCGTGGGCATCGGGCTTCTAAAATGATTTTGAAGACGGCGACCTACTAAATAAGTAACCTCTCGAGTCCCGCCAAGAGTTGCTGAATTCTTCTTTGTCGGAAAACGCCGTTCAACACAAGGCGGTCAACAAACAGAATTTCCGGGTTTCCGAAGCCACACCGGGACCCAGCCGCATGGAATGGATGGCTGAAAGCGTCAAGGCGAGGTAATAAGGTATAAACCGACACCGGAAGCGATCGCGGAACGCAAAAACATTTTCGCAACCAGAGGTCTGGGGGACCCGCCATCTCGGTCGGTGGCTGAGTTCAAAGTTGGGGCATGGACAGATTTTTATTCGACCGGCCACATGGTACTGGGGTCTTACTGTGGTACAATAGATTGTACTGTGCAGGTTACCTCTTACCACAGTGTTAAGAAGGCACAGGTAACATGGAGAGATGTTTTATCGTCGTTATGTGTCGTGCCTTTTGTTAAATTTTTTCCTCCTTCTCACAAGGCGTTTCCGGTGTTGAACTCCACTAGTGCCTGATCTTCCATTACTGTGGGTTATGGTGATCTTAAGGCAGTATTATTTATTAGTTGTGAGCAGTACCGCTGTACCCAGTGCCAAGCTGTGGGTTAGATTTTACTTGCCGAGTTATTCCCCACTGTGCTTACCCTGTTGAGACTAGTGTAAACTCTAATTGCTGGACCTTTCTGTCCGCTAATACTGTGGTACAGCTATCTTGACCAACCGTACCTAAGGTACGCAGTACCAAGTAGCACAATTCAAGGTAGGGAGGTACCGAAGACAGCGCTGTGGGTACTTTCATGCATGCCTTCCATAAGGTACTAGAATGGCCCCGCTGCTCCTAGACACCCATGTGGAAGCAACGGCAAAAAGTCTTTCGTCATCCCGAACTGTCCCAAGTAGTCTTTTCGGATGAAAAGTTGAGTCTACCAGGGGCGTTGCTCACCGTTCATCCAATCATGGCACGCCACAGCATGTTAGAAGCAGCTGAGGCATGGGATGTGGAGAAATCTGAGTCCCTTTGGCGCGTTTGAACCCTGTTCCAGATCTGTATGTTACGCTCGAATCGGAATAGTCTTAGTGAGTCTACTTAGTCCTGGACCATCGTCCGCACGCTTGCTTTCGTCCGCTCGGGTCTATCTCTCATGGGTCTAGCTCGGGCTCTGCTCGTCGACTCGAATGACCACCGATCCTGATGGGCCGACGTGCGAAGCTAGTCCCATGCCGGGTCATCCCAGCTGTCCGGGTTATCCCTGCCTTTTGATCCGCATCAACCTTGCCGTCCACCTGAAGAGATCAGGCCTCTTCTTATAAAGGTAAAGGGATCCTCATGCGCATCCCTCCGAACGGATTTGGACTTCACAAGTAATAGATCTTGTCCCCTCGTATCGACATACAAAACAAAGCAACCATCGACTATCTCACTAGCACGAATGTCGGACATCCTGAATCGAGGGCAGCCACAAAGCTCTGTCACGCCCGAGCCAAACGACAATATGACCAGGTCACCATCTACTGAGGCATCGAAATCACAGAAGCGAAAAGGCGAGCAGTGACCATTTGGCTCAAGATTTGCCACTTCGCCAAGCTAACAACCGACAGGTACGAGAAGTGTGTCGACTCTGACGCCCTCACAATTGGCGCGCAAGCGTGCCAACGACCGCGAAGCCCAGCGGGCCATACGTGCGAGGACCAAGGAGCATATCGAAAGACTTGAAAGGGAGATCGACGAGCTGAAATGTCGAAACAGCCGAGACGAGACAATCCAGGAGCTTCTCAGGAGAAACAAGGCCTTAGAACAAGAGCTGGCGGCGCTGCGTGAAACGGTTGGCTTGCAGGCCGGCCGTAGTTACCCTCCTACGCGTAAGTGTATACCACAATGTCCCTACGACGCGGAGGATGTGAGAAGAACCAAGCACTCACAACTGGTAGCATATCAAGAGACCATATCAGCCGCTGGATCCGGCGTGTCTAGTCGGACGTCCTCTTTTGGCCAGAATTCCGGCGACTACAATGCTGTCCCCGGCTTCGGCAGTCCCTATATTCCAACGTCGGAGCCTTGCGAGCCGTGGACTCCCGGGATCAACTACGCTCCATCGGTTGTCTCCAGCCCGACGTCGTCGGTTGGTAACGCGGACGATTACGCCAACGGCTACATCCCAACAAGCATGCCCAACTCTATGGTGGACGGCCGGGCTGTCATGTCTCACACGCCGGTGCCTTGTATCGAGAAAGGCCGTAAGTTGATCCTCTGCATCCTGTATAGGTGCAATAGGACGAACTGAAAATGCTAACAAAGTGGTCGTATAGATTCCGCGTATCCTCAACCGACCGGGGCTCAGCAGCAATCGTGTCTGCCACAACAGTCATGGCTTCTATATCCCACATATTACCCCCCATCACCGGCTATCTAGCGAATGTATGCCTCGTGAACGGTCGGGTTTCGCCGCCGCCACTATTGCACCGTCAACACTCGCAGTTGACAGACAAATCATACATTCCGGTTCACAACAATTTTTTTCCCCCTACAGTACGCAAAGGGACTTTATTTACGAGGCACGACATGACCGACACTAGACATGCAGAAATCTCGGGACGGCGGGCATTAAGACGGAGTTCAATTGGGACAAGGGGTGCGGTTATCCGGGGAGACGAAAAATAGTCACAGCATTTTAGACGGATTTCGGGAAGTCCTTCTGCGCGTGAATACCCGCAGAGGATATGGACGGGTTGCATTCTGGCTTGGCTTGGCGCTTTTGGAACACATATCTACAATTGTTCACACCGCAACGCACAGGGCGGAGTATTGGGCTGTAGGCCCTTTGCATTGGCATGAGAATGGCGCAAGGGAGACTGGCGTTCCAGCATAGATAGCTGCTCAGGGAAGAATTCAAGGTCGTATGATGTGTTTGAACTGTTGTTGTTGTTCCCTACTCTTTACGCACCAGTCACTACCTCTAGGGCCTCGCACTGATGGTATTAACTTGGACCAGAGACTTGTTACAGGCTTGCCTCGATCCTGCCTGGACATGTTTCCCCGATATGCGCTCTCTCACTTGGGTGCCATGTACCGGCGTTGTGCGCACTGCGTGTGTGCGTGCCCAAGGTCTACCCTGCCCTGCCCTGCCCTGCCCGCTCGCGAACGGATATAGCAGAGCTTCGGCTTCCGTGCAACATTATCAAGAGATGCAAAATGGCCGACTTTGTTGGAGACCTCGGTACTCCACTTATACCTGGGTTTGGTATCCTGCCCTGCGTGCCTCTCAATACATATGCAGGTCCCGCGGAAGAAACCGCTGCCCAATGCCCAACCTGCACAGTAACTGCTGGGAGATCCACTGCGCAGGACTTTATCAGGGACCAGGGGGTACCATGTCTTTCGGGCATATTCATACGAACTTAGTTTCCGGTAGTTGTTGGGATGTGAAAATGGTCTAAGTGGGCCCACCGCATCATTGTGCATACAGATCCGCAAAACCGCAAACGTACTGCGTATTGTACGCAGTACGTAGTAGAATAACGCACTATGCAGTAAGGTAGGTAAGGCAAGGTAAGGCAAGGTAAGGCAAGGCAGGCTGGCAGGACTGCTGCCGAGTACTCCTAGGGCTACTAAGGTCCCTTAGTTAGGGGTACTACCTTACACGGTAGTCGGCAGTGCGCATGCAATGTAACCTGTTACCTGAGGTACAGCCATGCAAACGTAACACTACACCCTTACTGTTCCTATGCACTGGCATCCCGTTGCGTTTGCGTAAAAATGGTACTCGGTCCAAGGTCGGCAAGTTCTAGTGTTTCGAATATTGACAGGTTCCACTGATCAGAGCTGTGCTTTTAAGAAGTCTGTGATGTCTTGCAAAAACCGAGGGCCTGCAAAATACCTGCTCATTTTTCTTGGCTCCACCCTGCGCATCAGGGATGATGGATGACGGACCAAGGTTGTTGCTGGGCATGAGATCCATGATTTGGTGGATAGTATATACTACGTATACATTATGATGCACCACCTCATCTGGTCTTCCCGTCGTCCGGACACGTGGGCAGTTTGGAGCAAGGGTTGCTGCTGGACGGACTGGTGATAGTGAACAGGAAAGGCCTTATCACTATCAAATGCTCAGTTGCTCCTCACGAGATGGGAAATTTCCCCAGAAATCGAGTCATTGACAAAGCCAGCCGTTGGTCATCTGCATCGGGGCAGCCAACGGTGCAGACCGACTCCGGAAACCTGGCGGTGAAGCCTAGATCTCAGTCTGCAACTCTTGCATGCCCCACGTAGCTCCCGCTTGCCGCCGGGACCGCCAGCAGCCCAAAGCACCACATAAGGTTGTTCTAGAAACATTCTATGCTCGTGACCGCCTCTCCAAAGAGGGTCCGCCCTTTGTTCTTGTCCCATGTGTGCCGACGCCGACGCCGGCCACCAATCACAACAAGGCCCTGCGGGGCCGAAGACCCCGAATCACGTTTCGATGCCACCTTTCTCCAAGGCACACCCATGACCGTAAGCACGAAAGAAAATCAAACCCTAAAGCTCCAGATGCTTGTTTGTGGTCCGCGAAAAGAGAAACCGGCAGACGCGAACTCCTGTGTGCGTCTCAAGGTTGGACTGAAAACTCATTCAGTATTTGCGACCGTGTACACGCGATGGGATATCTGCATCTGCGGGCTAAGGTACGGTCAGATTATCAGAAGGGACGTAGTTTCAACAAACAGGTTTGAGATGGTTTGAATATCATTTTCGGGGCGGGAGATGATCCGTGCTTTATCAGCAATGGTAGTCAAGATAAAATTACCTGGTAATTAAGGAGAAGCAATGGTCGAGCAGCTACTGGCTGGTAGTCCCAGGTTGTAACAACCCCCCGGCTCAGCTTCTACCCCGCATATACCTACCTACACAAAGTGCTCTGAGTGCCTGCCGGATCCTTATTCGCCCTGAGTTGGAGTGTCGCATTCTCGCCATCTTGCTATGCAGTTCGTAGGCATGTGATGGGCTTGATGATTACAATGGTGTCCCGTGGTTGGTCTCCTGGAGATGAAGCGTCCAAAGGCATTGTCAGTGTGATTGCCGTGCGTTGCGCCTCATAGGCTCGGCCCGGAAACCAAGCGGCCGAAGTCATATCAGCTCTCATAGGCACTGAAACACTGGCTGACGAATAGTGAGCCACAGGACATACCACTCACCACCCAAAAAGATATCGTTGGTGGCTCATATGGCTACCCCTATTCACACGTCTCAGACTCAGAGCATATGAACGGTCCGAACAGGGCAGGTGGCCGTCCACCTGCTCCCTTTCGGCCTCACTACTGGCCAAATGGCGGCATGCCACCGCACCTCGTCGCTTCTCTCCTTCTTTGAGGAAGCGCAAAGGAAAGGTCTTAAACCATAAGAAGCCCTCTCTATGGCCTCCGCGGGGCCCAAAATGTGTTCGAATGTGCATATGATTTGCGGCACCCTGCGGACACAGCGATATTCCGGGCTGTCGGGCAATGCACCGGACAATGTACAGATCGATGGCCAACTGGGTCATCGCCGGCCTCTCCGTACTGATAGCCGCTCCGGCATCTGTTGCTGCGGCCGGGTGTAATGGCAATATTGCTCTTTGCTCGCGCCAGTACAGCAATGTGACCCAGGTGGGATCTCATGATAGTGCCTTTGTGGGAATCTTGCCGCCCGACAATCAATACATACCCGTCGTTGACCAGCTGAACTTCGGCATCCGATTTCTCCAGGCTCAAACGCACAAAAAGGATGGCGGGATCGAGATGTGTCACACTTCGTGCTTGGAGCTGGATGCTGGCTCACTTACCAGCTACCTGAGTCCTATCAAGACATGGCTCGACGGAAATGCCAACGAGGTCCTGACGCTACTCCTTACCAACGGAGACGCGATCCCAGTATCGCAGTTCGCAAGCGTATTCGCCGCCATTGGGCTCGACAAATACGCCTATGCACCGGGCGCCCATTTGACGATGGAACAGTGGCCAACTCTGCAGTCCATGATTGATGCAGGCAAGAGATTGGTGGTGTTCATGGGCAAGTAGGCGCGATCGTCCGTGTGCCTCGCGGCAGGGAATACGTGCGACTGACGAGAACAAACCAGACTACCATGCTGATCCATCATCAGTACCATACATCTTGGACGAATTTACCTACTTTTTTGAGACACCATACGACGTGACGGATAAAAGCTTTAACCAATGCACCTTGGATCGACCGGGTGGAGCGAGCGCCAACGGACGCATGTACATCGTTAATCATTTTCTGGACGTTGATATCTTCGGCATTCTGATTCCAGATCAAATAAATGCTCCGAAAACGAACTCCCGCGCGTCCATATTGGCGCAGTCGAACCTGTGCTATCAGACTTGGGGCCGCTTGCCGAACTTCATTCTGGTGAGTATCGCATTCAGACCGTCGTCGTCAACACTGCCTCGATCGTGACTAAGTGTGGAGACTGTGACTAACATTTCCCAGCTTGACTGGGTGAACAGAGGAGACGCCCTGGGGGCGCAGACTTCGCTGAACCATCTTTGAGGTCAGATTCATTGAGATGCAGCTTGTCATGGGACGGAACTGGCGAAGTGTTCTCATACGACCTAGGACATGGAAGGACATGGAGGTGTTTGTTGGACGGCGGCCTGCCGGGACTTGTCTATAGGTACATGGACCTCAGCACCGCTTCTGCTCCAACTCCGCGTGGATGTAGAAAATCTTTCGTCATAAACGTGTGTCTGGCTCACAGCTCGCAAGAAAGATCCAATGTGATCAACTTGTGGATACTGATCGGCTAGGGTACCAGCAGATCAAGAGCAAATGTCCTTTGCTCAGACGACCCGTGGTGAGGTAGGCATGGAGAGACACCTGAAGGTTTCACCATTATGTCAGCGTTTTATCTACCTTAGAAGATACGCCTTACCAGCTCATTGACCTAGCCCCCGTCCCCCCCCCCTCTCCGCTTCATCCTTCTTTCCGTTAGGATCATCTATACCTTCCAGAAGCGAGTGACATCTGTCGAAGCTGATAACCTGTTTGGACCGAGGTGTCTTTGGCTAGTCTCAAGTCCACAGTGGAGGTTGCATAGCTGGCATCGCCGACATGCAGGTTCTCCTGAGCCCAGGGTTTAAGTCAAGGTAGGTTGGGTAGGTACCTTTCCTAAAGTCATGTACATAGTACTATGCAGTGGAATAAGGCAGCCTACCGGATGGTCAATACCTAAGGTACCGCACATAAGGTACGTTGTGCGAAGTGAGGGTACCTCCTCTGTGTGCTGTGAAATCCTACTGTGTGAACCTAAAGAAATCCGGTTTCCCTCTATTCCTCGTGGACGAACCTTGTTTAGATAGCTCTACTCGTCCCATACCACTAGTAGGAGAGTAGGAGAGTCCTGCCCGTGCGAACTCGCGCGGGCGGTTGACCCCATGGACGATAATGGAACACACACACACACACACACTCGTGGACGAACCGGGCTCACCCTGTCCATACATGATGAAGGAGCATCAACCTCGACACATTAGCCAGACGCAAGTGGGGACAACTAGAACATTATTCGCGCACTCTCCCGGGCCCAAGATCTTGCGAGAGTCTAGCCATGCCAGGAACGAGGGCCATGGAGCTAGGCGCTGGAACTCCCTGTGTGTAAACATGCTTTATCATACTGGCTGGGACTTCTACCGGTGTGCTCCCCTAGACAGGCACGTGTCTTTGACAGTCCCACGTGCGGAGGAGTGCTGGGGGATGGGATTAGACACAAACGGTCGGCAGTCCAGCAGCCTCGTCAGCCTCGATTAGTTGCATCAGATCCTCCCTCGTCGTCCCCATCTAGCCATATCTCGTGCCCATCCCCTTCTTTTACCCACCAACTCGCCAGAACACCACAGATGGCAACACCGCTCAGTCCCCACCATACGGCGCCGACTATACCGTTCGCCAGGCCCAGACCGTACAGAAACCCGCACAACACAGGGCCAACGGTTCTAGCAAAGCTACTGACACTTTGCCCAAGACCATGCACAGTCCCCAACACACTCGGGTGCGGCGTGCAGTTATTCACGAGGATCGTTTGCGCAGGAAGCGCAAAGGTTCTCCCAATGACCTGGAATAGCAACACGCCGGCTATGGACACCCACACTACAATGCCATCTTTCGGATGCGGCGGGGGACTGGCAGAAGGGACCAGGCTGAGATAAGGCACCAGAAAGTATGTGAAGGGGAAGAACATGAGAAACAGCCGCCAGGAACGGACAGTGCCTAACCGTGCTGATAGAGCCGGGTACACGAAGAGCTGCAGTGAAATTCCGAGTGCACCGAGGATCGCCATTGCCATGCCAACCTCACGCGGCTGCAGTCCAAGGCCTCCGGTGAAGAAGAATGGCGGTTTGCGCGGAAGAGCGTGCGGACTCTCGGGCGGATTGGCCTGATCGTATACCGGTGTGGAAAGGAATACGAACCAGAGGGAGTTGAAAGTGCCAATGTGGAAGGCCATGAGGAAATGCGCAAGAAGTGTGAAGCTGACATTGCGAGTAAAAATGCGGCGGAAGGGGAGACGCCGGGTATATCGCCGACGTACAGGCTGGTTTGAAGTGGGTTGGCGGTGCGAGGACCTTGATGACATCTCGACGGATATACTGGCATCTCGGGAGGCCAGAGGAGTATATTCCACTGTGGGCCTCTGGCGCCCTAAGCATACTCCCAAGGCACCATAGAGCTTGTTTCCAGCTTCAAGGCCGATATCTCTCTTGTCCCGCCGGGAATCCAATGTCTGGGGCAGGTGAGTGCGTGGCCATGTATACATTGGGTATATCACTAACCTCTTCCAGGTTCAGCCACACGGAGGACAATGCGCAGAGCAAGAAGAAAGCACTCAAAATATTTGGCGTGGCGTATGGGAAGTCGCGGAAGAACTTGACCTTGCCGAAGAGAGTTGGGTAACTGCCAGCCGGATCTGAAAGTATGCCTCCCAGTATAGGCCCTATTATGACGCCGATGTTGAATGTCATAGGCAGAAGGAGAAATGCTCGAGATTGGTACCTGTGTCTTGCGTTCAGTAATAGTGTCAGGTTAGGGGTACGTAGTTGGTCTCTCTACTTTTTCTCTTTAACAATCTCACTGATCCTGCAGCCATGAGTTAGGACCATGACATGAACATGCGGCTACTCACCTGTATTTGGCACTGACATAGTCCTCATAACACCGACGTTGCCATTGGTGATGCCGCCGAGAGACCTAAAGAATAAGGCCTGCCAGAATGTGGTAGAGAAACCAAACCCGAGGCAGGATAACACTGTCATCAGCGGGGCATGAGTACAGACATACACGATCATTTGACGGCATGCATGACATACTGGTACCACCTAGCCCGATCATTAGAACAGTCTTGCGACCAAAACGGCTGGAGTCAGCAATTCGTCCCCACATCATGGCTGTGAGAAACTGTGCTGCCGTGAAGCTCGCACTCAACATGCCAGCCTGGCTTGCAATGACGGAGTCCGGGAGGGTAGGATCGAACCATTTCAGCTGATAGAACATGTATGACTTCGCGGAGATCAGTCTGGCGCTTGGAAAGGGTGGCTAGGGATAGGATGACAAACCTGAAGAGATGTCTGCACCAGGGGCTCACTGAGCCGTGCCAAGGTAATCACTATCAGCTGCCTTTTCCGTGGAAGGTCCCTCCAGCCAACGGCATCTGAACGCTTGCGTTTCCCGACAGCATTGATCAGGGGCGGGTGGACAGGCTCGGTGGCGGCCGGTGTCGACCTGCTGCCGTGGCGCAGATCCTGGGATGAGCCAAGAAAAGGCTCGGCATCCGCTGGCGGCGCCGCCGCCGCCCGTTGATCGCTCCGCGAAATATGTTGGCCGTCGGTCGAATCCGAATCCGAAAGCAAGTCTTCCTTCTCCGAATCCAGGTCCAGTTCTGTCTCCTCGGGGTCAGCACCCTCCATATCGTTGTGCAGTTTCATCGGCACGGTATCGTGGGCTTTCACTTAGTCCCGGCTTATGGATGTGTCAATGCATCTGCAGTCAAATTAAATAGTAGGCAAGGACCGCCCGCAGAGGTATCTACGCGCCAAAGATGTCGTGAAATGAAGAAGAAGACGGTAGAACCGCAGAAGGAAAGTTTGATCCGTTTGGCGGCGGTACGACGGTACCTACTCTACGGTCGGTGATAAAGGCGGGCGGCGGCGATGGCATCATCGCCCACCCCCCATGCAAGTGTCTCCGCCTTCCCCATCGGTTCGGTGCCGGGAAGCCGAGTGGAAGGCCGTTGTCACACAACCTTCTTTTAGGACCGTTCTCGGAGGCCAGGTCCAGCGCTGCCAAAAAGTCTCTCATTGGACAGACAGATGCTGCTCACCACGGCCATCCTGCCATCAAGTGGCCAGTGAATGTTTACATACCCAAGTTGCCCTATTCCTTCACGGGCAAAGCTGTTAGCTACTAGGCAATTTTTGGCTTGGGCAACTGAATTGCCCCCGCATCCGAGCCGAGACAACAAGCACAATGCAGTTGTTCTCTGTAGCTCTGTGTCGACTTCAGCCTTTAGGCATTCCTGTTCCTCAAGAGCTAGTCCGATTTCATCCTCCACTTAAGCCTAGTCCATACTGTGTGCCCGACCACATCAGCTCATGCAGCCTGCCAAACGAGCTATGTAGCAAAACCAAAAAGGAGGCGCCAAACTTGCTCAAGCTTGTAACTTTGGACGCCTGTTGTCAGGACCAAACAGACGCTAGCTCCTGCAGTTCTCAGCTGTCACGTTCAACGCGGCCATCGGCCTCAACTCGAGAGATCTCGACTGTGAAGGGATAGGGTGGTTATTGAAGAATTATAATAGCTACTAGTATACCTTCGACCCAACCTAGAGAACCATTACAGGAAGTTGCACGTATCTCCAAATACCCTACCATGGTGTCCTCCTATCCAAATAGTCGTTGACGCACGCATGATATCGCCGTTCCTCTCCAGTCCAACGGCCTCATCCTTGATATCATAATTCGGCACAATCATGATTTGGGCTCTGAATCGGATACCAAGGCCCAGGTATTCGTTCGGCACCGTACGACTCCCAGAATCTAGACCCCGAACCAGCCACCAGCCCGCCAGCAGGCTGTAGCGCTGGCCGAGTTAGTGAAAGTGGTGTACTGAGTTTGTCTGGATAGCTGTTAGCATTGATTGGACAAGGACAAAAGTCGAGTTACAGAGGATAGATAAGACGCCTCCACTAGTGATAAACCAAAGCCCGTGGTATTTTCGACAAGCTACCTGGTCAGGATTCTTTAAAGATAAAAGTGTTGCATGTATGCAGTAACGGGGACAAGGAAGACAAGCGCTGCGTTATTGTCGTATCATGGCAAGAACTGCTGCAAGGGTTGGGCGGAAATAGCAGCCACTAAAGGTAAAGGAACTGGCAAAACGTACCCAACCCAGACTGTACCCGATACTTGGGTAGTTTGATAGACAAGGTTTGTCTGCGTGACCGTGGTCGGGTTGCCGCGGTTGACAGTCACTGTGATTCCCTGCCCGTTACCATTGAGACACACTGTCGTAGCAGCGGGAGTCCTAGAAGGATAGGAGGTCAGAACCGGTTCACATGAACTCAAATATGGATACCGGAGGCTTACACAGTAGCCGTGGTCGTCCGTAGAACTATTGCTCTGGTCAGCGTGCTTTTTCAGAAGGAAAATTTTCATGGATTGACCTACCAAGCTCAGTCGTGGTCCGAGCAGGGATGGTGGTGACGATCGTCCGTGTGACAGTGTAGGTAGTCTCGGTATAAGTGGATGTGACGGCGGCCACGGCAGCGGCACCTGCTACGTCTCGCTTCTCTGCAGCAGCGGAGTTAGAAGGTGGTCTGTTTCCTCTTCCACCTCCACCCCAGCCCCAGCCCTTTCCTTTACCACCCCACGTGGGCTGGCAATTATTTGCCCCGATGCAGAAAGTTGGCGCGGCGGAGGAAGTGATGGGATTGTTATCATAGCTCGTGTAGGAGGTGTACACACTTGAGGGATAATGGCAGGACGCTGTGGTGGAGACCGTCGTCGTCCAGAAGCTAGTCTTTGCACCATTTTCGTTTGTCCGAATCACAGTAGAAGTGATAGTCACCGTAGGACCTTGCGGGTAGTTCGTGACGGTCCTAGTGGCGCCATTGCATGCCGAGGTGACTGTCGGCCCAACCACAATCAGAGTCACGGTCTGCGTGATGGTACTCTGGACCGCTGAGAAACTGTTAGTCATTTGGACCTATAAGGATGACTTCTCTGGCATTGTTTACTCTGGGCTCTTGGAGTGCTCGTAATTCCCAGCACTACGGTTGGCGTAACCTGTGGCCTTTCAGTGATTCGACACCAATATTAGCCGACTCCAAAGGGTCACATACAGTAGTGACGACAGTTTGAGGGACGCCGACTGTTAACGTAACGGTACGCTGCACAGCTATCTGAGAGCTCTGAATAATGATCTTCCAGGTTCCCGATTGCATGGCTGAGTACGGAATGCCACTAGCATGGCGTATTAGCGCCGGATAGGACGTAGGGGGGTTCAGATGTGTTACCATGTCGAGGTCACCTGGGTACCTGCCGGCTGGGTGCTGATGGACGAGCAAGCATACTCGTTGTCATCGGGTCCGACAAGAACGGGGCTAATACTCTCTTGGGTGCAACCTAGAAGCTGCCGTTAGCAATTTCGTACAAGCACGATGTGCGGGGAGCGATACGAACCCTGAAAGACTGTGATAAAGCTGAAATACTGGTTCGATGATCCGTCGATATAGTATGCTCCTCCGTTCGAATAGTCTACTCCATAGCTAGAGCAGGCAGCTTCTGCCGCTTCAACCCGAGCAAGCAGCAGTGCTAGAACCAGCCAACAGCAACGCAAAATCTTCTCCATTGTGATTAGCTATTGGGGTTGCCGGAGTCGACGTCAGGAAGAGATATTGGGCAGACTGAATTCCAGGTAAGTGGAAGACGACGGCGACCATTATGTAGAAAATAACATTGTCGTAAAGACAAACCAGCCCGGGAAAAGTGACACACGGGGGCATAACGGCGATATTGCTCAATATCGACCAGTTTACCAAGAATAGCGTAAACAAGACTCTTGGGAACCAGAGAGATAGTCTAACAGCCTCAACAAAGAGCGACCGAAGATCTGGTGATAGGATCGGGATGGGGGATAATCCATATTGGTTGAGAGACGGTCCCATATTATTCTCATTCAGCCTAAGGCACTCAGTTCCCAGGAACCAAGAAATCTGTCAGCTCGACAAGAGCTTGATCCCGAAGCGCGCATCGGTGACTTGCCCAGCAGGCAATGGAGGCAGAGAATTAGACCGCCGGGGTATCCCCACGATGGAAAGGCTTGTATACTGGCAGCGGGTTGTGGGTTTGGTGGAATAAGGAGCTCTGCCTGCTTCATGTAGGTACCGAGGTTTCTGTGGCTGACATGACGGTGCGGTGATGCAGCACCAGATCATCTACAACAGGTGGATAGGGAAATTACCCGATTGGAGTGCCTGAAGAGCTGAAAGTAGTTGGCAGACGTACGAAATATCGTGGCTATGACGAAGTTCGGCCTGGGGTCAACGTCTTGTACATCTGTACTTGTTCAACGAACATCAGTAAATTCGGTATATGACCAAACCTGACTGTCGGAGGAAGCCTCGATGGATCTGATGGGAGGGCGAAGGCACAGGAAGATCGTCGGAGTATTTTGGGCCATTCATGGCAACGAAACATGGGATGGAACCATGAGCCTCTGTTTCCGACGCAGCAATATAGTGTGTATGCTAAACTAGAATGATGCGTCTACTCGGTCCACCCTGCAACATATCCACTCTGTGGTCAGGAACCGATGGCGAGACGGCTGGAGCTGTCATTATCGTCAAGGTGTACCGGATTGGGCGGGATAGATAACGGATGATCGGCTGGCATCAGCAGCTTTAATGACAGCGCGGGATCCATGAGGCAATCTCGGGGACGGGCATTGGTGACAGACAGCCTAAGTCTGCGTCTGCCATAACGGTCTTGGTGATATTGGAAAACCAAACATCAAGTGCTTGGCACGCTCGAAGAAGAAGCTTGGTGAATGTCTTGGTCGTCCATCGTCGTCTCGGGCGCGGGCGTTGTGGCGCGGGTCACTGGACGGCCGGGACAAAACAGGCGGGAAGTATCGGTGCATCTAGCCTGTTTGCCGCTCCTCAGGCCGACTTGCAAGATAAACAATTGTCCCTTGGACGATAGTTCCCTGTAAAATGGCGCGAGAGAAATGGCCGGTGATGCATGAGCTGGTTAATGACCAATCGTACCCGGTAGTCCGGTCCATCAAAATACCCATGGCCTCGCGACAAGCTTCGGGTTACAACATCGGCAAAGCCCACAGGGGTTGCAATCACCATGGTGGAAGTGGAAGTGTTGTCGGATCTGGCTGTAAGGGAAGTACCCTAACTTTGATCGCGCGTGTCGAGCAGATGATAACACTAGACGCCGCAGACAGGAGGATCGGCTGAGAGAGTGACACTCAGGCTTCCATGAGCAGGGCCAAGGGTACCATTCGGTACCTGCCTTACCCTACTTTACCTTAGGTTGGGGTAAGGGAGGTAAGGTACAGTACCTCATGTGCCTTCTTGTTGTCCTCGTGGCACCCCACGAATTGGACAGCGAGGCCAGCTAGCGGCAGGTACGCCGTGGTCCGTGCGAGATCCCGGTCTGGCTTCGGTGGCCCCACAGGGCGAACCCACCAAGATGCAATGATGCGGCCCCAACCACACCTTACTTCAACCTCATTCGCTGCCGTGCCAACTTGTCGGATGCGAAACGAGCTGCAAGCAACACGGCCTGCGGATAACACGCCTAATTAATATCAAGCCGTGTTTTCCTGACCATATCGACCATGTCTCTGCTTTTGTCGAGCTTCAATATTTTCTCCTAAAAATAGACAATGGTACATACACCGCAGCAAACTCCCAGGCTGCCACACTCCCAAGAACCTGGACTCCCAGCGCAGTGACTGTGTCCTGGATATGATGGCCGAATTTTTCGACCGAAGCACGCCGCTTGCCTCCGAAGCTGGCCCGTCTCCCGGACGAGCTTGGACTTCGTCAAACCAGAGAGCCGAGGGCGAACTGGGCGAAGTGTCCTCGGAAAGCGCGACTGTGCGGAACTCTCTTTGGCTGGTATCCTCGTAACATGCCTCGATCCATTCCAGTCCAAACCCCATGTTACTACCAACCGGCGCGCAAGCACATCGCACGCTCCGTCTCGGGCCCGGCGCATACAAGTCACGGATGGACGGTGCTACGTTAACAAGCCTGAACAACAGACCTTCTGGATTCCGCCCACCGGCACGCCTAAACCACGAGTTGCTCCCTTTGTGGTTTCTCCTTTACTTTCAGCGATGAAGGGTTTTGGTGCTTTCCGGAATGTCCTTTGCTTTGCCTAGGTGTCGCTCTGTCCTCCCCTTGCTCATCAGACATTCCTAGGAATATGCCGGATTATGCGAGGGCCATTTCACTGGCTCGCCAGGCACTCAGCCTCAAGATCTTACGCCTCGAGCGAAGCCGGCGGGGAACGACATGGGCCTAGCAGCGCAAAGGATGGCCGTGTATCACAAGTGTGGCGCTCACCGTCACGGGCCCGTGGCTACTGTACCAGCTTGGTCTTAGCTGATCATCTGCCGTGGGAGCTGCTCGGTTCATTACCGGGCTTGGGAGCTGATTCTGCGGGAAGGGCATCCTCTTACCCCGATCTATGTAACCCCTGTCGTCCATTTCTGGGGTAGAATCCGGTCGGGATGCAGTCTCTGCAACCCTCCTGTCCGTGTCAGCCGCATGCTCAGTTCCGCCATGGCCTTGGTGCTTTTTTCTTGCAAACCACGCAGCCTGGATGGCCATGCACCATGGACTGCGGTTCATCGTTCGGTCGAGGCCATGGCAGTCGCTGAGCTATATCCCGTCGACAAGCTGCCTGCCTGCAGTGTATGGAAGGCAACAAGTCGCACCTGAGTGGCAGGTCCACCCGACCATGTCGAGGACTCTCATATGCCGTTTATAAGAACGTCGATCCTCCCCCGCGAAGAACGAAGATAATGTTGATGGAGGTATGATCTGTAGATGAGCCTCTTACTTCCAGATTCACCACAGTTAACCAATCTCAAAAATGCATCCTTACCTGTCGTTTGTCTTGATTAGTCTGTTCGTTGCGGCGAAACCGGTGCTGAGCAAGCCAATGCCTTCTCCAGTTGCTCAGGTTGTACAGCCGTCCACTACAGTGATACCCGGTGGCTCTGCTTGCGGCCAGAATAATGCGACAAACCGCGCATGCTGGAAGAACAACTGGAATATCAACACGGACTACGAGACTACGACTCCTCCTGGAACCACAAGGAACGTGAGTTTGGGCACTTTTTGTCAGGTTACATTACAGGCGCACTGACGGTTCCGAACAGATCGACCTCTACATCACGAATGTCACTAGCTACTCTGCGGATGGTGTAGCAAAGCGGGTCATGCTCGTTAATGGAGTGTTCCCTGCGCCTCCTATCATCGCTAGTGAGTACCATGCAGAATCGAAGCTCTGCCATTGTCGGTAACCTAATATGGTGCAGATTGGGGTGACTACCTCGATATCACCATCCACAACCAACTTCAGGACAACGGGTAAGGCAGCGGCAACAATTAACGGCGTCACTTACTGACAGGCTGCGAAGCACATCATTCCACTGGCATGGAGTTAGGCAGCTCAATAGCAACGATCAAGACGGAGCAAATGGAGTGACAGAATGCCCCATCCCTCCAGGTAGCAGCAGAGCCTACACTTTCCGGGCGCAGCAGTATGGCACTTCGTGGTATGTCTGACAACGCTTTTGTCGATACCACTCAAACTGACTGTTCGCAGGTATCATAGTCACTTCTCTGTTCAGTACGGCAATGGCGTTGCAGGAGCCATCGTGATCAACGGCCCAGCAGCGGCCAACTACGACATCGATCTTGGACCGTACATGATCACAGACTGGTATCACCAGACTGCCGACGTTCTCCAGCTCAAGGCCGAACAAGCTACCGGGCCCCCGCCACCGAGCGACAATATTCTCTTCAATGGTACGAACATTAACCCGTCCGGTAGCGGAGGGTCGTACAACAAGGTCACTCTTACCCCCGGGAAGAAACATTTGCTACGGCTTATCAATCCATCGGTGGAGAATCACTTCACGGTCTCCCTCGTCGGCCACAGCTTTACTGTCATCGCTGTGGACCTGGTGCCAGTTAATCCCGTTGTAAAATCTCAGCTCTTCCTTGGTATTGGCCAGCGTTACGATGTTATCATCGAGGCGTCCCAGCCTGTGGGTAACTACTGGCTCAATGCAACATTGGGAGGCGGCGGGCTGTGCGGTGTGAGCAATAATCTTTATCCTGCATCCATCTTTAGCTATCAAGGAGCCCCCAACGGACTTCCTACTGACCGAGGGACCCCCATCACCGCTGACTGTCATGATTCGACTGGATTCACTCCGATCATCAGCAGAAGCGCAGACCCGTCGACCTTTGCTGCCAACGAAAAAGAATTGTCTGTCGCCTTGACTACCGCAGTGTCCAACCGAGGGACCATCTTCAGCTGGCAAGTGAACGGGAGCGCGATTGATGTACAATGGGAGAAACCGATACTGCAGTACATCGCCGAGGGTAACTACTCCTTCCCGCGAGCTGCGAATGTTGTGGAGATAACAGCCACGAGCGGGTGGACGTATGTTGTCATCGACAACACCGCCGGTCTGGTAAGCAGGGCAATTCATTGGGTCTACGCGTGTTGTCGAGATGGAAATAGTTAACATTGCAAAGCCTCATCCAATCCATTTACACGGTCATGACTTCCTGGTCTTGGGCTCCTCCGACAGTGGCACGTTCAACCTAGCTACCGACCAGTCGAAACTGAATTTTGTCAATCCTGTGCGACGCGATGTCGCCATGCTTCCGGCGGGCTGGCTGGTTATTGCTTTCCAGGTGCGTTACAACTCACGCTCGACACCAACCTTTCAACACCACCTCTACAAATACCCGTGGTGCGCCCCTGTGTAAATTAGTAAACTAACATTTGCTACGACAGATCAACAACCCCGGCGCGTGGATCATGCACTGTCACATAGCGTGGCATGTCTCCCAGGGTCTCAGTGTGCAGTTTCTCGAGCTCAAGAGCCAGATCCCGACCGCTATGCACCTTGATCAAGTCAAGCCCACCTGTGATGCCTGGAAGGCATACCTGCCAAATATGAAATATCCGAAGATAGATTCAGGGCTGTGAATGCGTTCATATCTTCCCGGCAACGAGATGTGATTAAAACTGTGCGATTTTCATTCATGGGCTATGTAAATGATCAGGCATAAATCTTCCTGGATCTCATGTTGACCTGTTGCTTGTCTCCCCTAGGGTTGGAGCCCTTGTCTTATGCCAGCAATCGAGAGGAACAATGGTGCACATATAAAATATTCACTGTGGGTGGCTCCAGTCTAGGCCCCGTTTGCGTCGGATGTAGGAAACAAAGACATGCCCTCCTTATGGAACGCTACTACAGTTCTTGTGCCTTGATGCCTGCAGTGAATTGCAGTTCCTCATGCAATATGGCTCACGATGGGTGTCTAACCTAAGGAGTCTCACCGTCGACGAAGATTCAGTATTTGGTCGAGATCGTCCTTATTCAGCCGGTGATCGTTTAGATAGCGCCACGGTGACTGATATCGACGGCATATAGTAGCAAAATCACAATGCACGACGCCCTTCCACCATCAGCGAGCCCTCAGTAGAATGTTATGGAACCTGCCCATCGTTTACTAGGATTTACAAAAACTTTAAAATGCTCTTCGATCTGTCAAGCTGGTCCTTGACAGTCGGCACTCAAAGACCGTGGCATACAAGAACCACGGCTAAGCACCTGGGCAACGGAGGAGACGGGAGGCGAGCCGAAGTGTAGAAACCCGGTAAGATGCTCGGGACGGCAAGTGGCTGTGAAGCTTGGAAGCGAGAGGTTTCGTCTTTCAATAGTCTGTTCTCTTGGCACAGAATGTCACCCTACCGTGACACGGTACTGTACGTCGTGCACGAACCGGGGTCGGATTGTGCGGTCCAGCGGCAAGTCTGACTTCGACACGGGTCCGAAGACAGTCGTTACGTTTCCGCCATCGGGAGGTGTCAGAGTCTCGTTCGACTTCATTGGACCTGGCATGCGGGGAAAGGCTTACTCGTCCACATGCTTCACCTCAAATGGCGCCGCTCGGACAACACACATGCGTATGGCGGCACTTGTTGTAGCTATACTAGACTTCACCTTGAGTCGTTGTATTACCTGCCTCGAACTTCGCTACGGATACTGGGTCCTCCATATGCTCGAGGCGTAGACCATTGCCTCGACTCGAAAGCCCTCCTAGTCGAGGTAGATGGTGGCATGACGATGGAGATGGAAAGGTCAGTGTAGTGTCGTTTCCCAGACCGTGTCCACATATGCGAGGTCCCTCAGCAGTACTTCGGTTCATGATCTAGGAATGCATTCTATACATCCAGCATCCCTCAAGGAAGGACCAGACAGCAGACGGCGAGTAAGTGGGCACACGGTTGGCTTTGATATGTCGCATGGGAACGACGGGTCATCGGTCGCGCCACTCGATCTAGCAATTGGGATAACGAGAGAAGTCACACATAATACTGCCACCAAAAGAAAAGAAGAAAAACATATCCCGGTACTTGATCAAAATGATTACTGCGCAAACACCTTAGAAAAAATCTGGGGTTTGTGCGTACGCAGCATATGCGACGGCGACGGCGACACCGTTGCAACCGAAACCAAGTCGTTTGCAGGTTCCAGCTGTACTGTGGTACATACATAACTCATTGAGCGACTGCCAAGCTATACCCAAAGGCACGTCTTTTTATGTGCCCCACCACCAGGGCCAGGGGCCGCGCATTCGATCTCCCATTCGAACCCAAGACCCCATCAACTGGTTCACACCCCCGCGGCCTCAAAATAGCAACAATCAGACAATTAATTAGGCAAGCACGACCCATCTCTCCGGGTTAATGTGCGATGCCGGGCCCCGTGATACTCGACCTCGGCGAGCTGGACATCCAAATCACAGCATCGGCCCTGTCACCGGCGGCCTTCGCCCGATTCGGCTCCGTTATTGAGAACCCGAAACCGGATCTTCACCCGGCATCCTTCCCAACAACCGGGGACCTGCCGTACAATCCTATCTCCGCGAACCAAGGCTCCGCAATCAAGTACCAACATGTCACCCGCATGGTGAGCCTGTACGACCACGCTACCAGCCGGCGCGGTGGTGAGGCCGTGATGAACATGTTCGTATGTGCCACCCGGAAGCTCGATCCACCCGGTACTTTCCCTGTTACCATACTCGAAAGGCACCCGTTCACGACACAGACCTTCATACCCCTATCCTCTGATTCGGCGACGACGTACCTCGTCATCGTGGCGCCGAGTTTACCGCCGACATTTGCCGACGAGGGTTTGCCATTTCCTGATCCGAAAGCAACCTCGGCGACCTCGTCGCCTGCACCCAACTGTCAACCGCCGCATATACCTCTTCCCGGAAGAGGTCTCCCCGATCTCCGCAATCTCAGGGCCTTCGTCGCCACGACACGGCAAGCCGTTACCTATGGCGCCGGAACTTGGCATGCGCCCATGGTGGCCCTCGGACCGGAAGGCACCACAGTCGACTTCGTTGTGGTGCAGTTTGCAAACGGTGTGCCAATCGAAGATTGCCAAGAAGTGGTGTTCTCTTCATTGCCCGCCAAGAAAGCAAAGCAGGGAGCATTGGTCTCGGCTCCCGCGAGTGACGGAAAGTTGGGTGCTGTTGTGGTTCGAATACCCTTGGCCATGAGAACAGCTAGGTTATAGCATCTTGTCGTATCAGTTGTTACTGCTTTGCGAACGGGTTCGCCAGATGACTCTTAGAGACCTGAAATAAGACTCGGGGCTACTAGTCCATGCTGATCTTCTCAAAGACAGACGCACTGTACAATTAACTGTTTTATTAATCCTTATCATACAATATAAGCGTATTACGTCTGCCTCGTGCCTGCTTCAGAACTAGTAATGTTCTTTGCTCCCCCCCACAAAAAAAAAAAAAAAAGGAAAGAAAGACCCTGGTTCGAAAATCAGAGGGGCGAAATCGCGTTTCTCCCCCCGTGATACACTTTCCTCAAGAACAAACAAAGAAAACCAGAGGAAAAAGAATTATTGACCAGAGAAAGAAAACCGCAACCTAACAAGCACAAGCATCCGCATCGATAGCTGATACGTCAATGTCCAGCTGGCTCCATGACGCTGTCAACGTCGCTAGCATTGTAGAGCTCCTCATCAATGGTTCCCTTGGTGACGAACGTGTAGATAGTGACCTTTTTCGTCTGTCCTTCGCGGACGCAGCGGCCGATTGCCTGCCTGTAATGCATCTTGCGAAGGAACTCGTCTCGGTCCAGGAGAGGGCTGGCGAAGATGACATGGTTGGCAATCGTGAGGTTGCTACCAGCGGCATGCTCTGCGGTGGGATCGATGATGAACACCTTTGCCTTTCCCTTCTTGAAGTCTTCAAGAGTGTCGGCCGGATCTGCGTCCGAACTAGCGGAGACCATGGAAAGCACACTGACGCCAGCCTGAGCCAGCTTGTCCCGAACTGATACGGCCAGTTCCTCAATACTTGTAAACAGGATCACCTTGTCGTCTTCAGGAATACCCTCGATGAGCGACACAATGCCTGGTACCTTTCCTCCTTCAGCGCACCGAGCTTCACCCTCAGCCTCCCAGACGTCATCGCCGTCAAGAATATCCCGCTCGGTCAGCTTAACGGTAATGGGGTTCGAGAGGCCGAAGATAGCGCCGCAGCCTTGGACGGGACAGAAGTTGTGATTTTCGTCGTCCTTATTGATCAACCTGTTGTGCTCCTCGCACAGAAAATGCCCACAGACGAGGACAAGGAACCCGGGAACGTTCCCCTCGCACACCGGTCGACGGAGGCATGCCCCGCAGTACCTCTCGACCTCTCCTTCCTTACGACAGTATCGGATGTACCTGAGAAGAGTGTAGAGACGCAGTCTTCTGAAGGCATGAATCCAAGCTTCTCGGCAACTCAATAGATAGCTATACGTGAGCGTCATCTCTTCGAGCGTCGCTTCCGTCTTGCCACCGCGCCTATCGAAGATCTGGTTTGGAATTGGGAACTCCGCGCGTGGAGGAATCACTCCCCGCCTGTCAATAAAATCCTTCTTCGTAAAGTGGCCCGTGAGGTAGTTCAAGATCTTTTCCCCGAGCTGAACGGCACTGGTGCTGTTGGCGACGCGCAGATTGCGACGGAGACAGTAACTTAGGAGAGCGTCCTTGCCCCTCTCGGCAATCATATGCTTGGTGACGCCGTTGGGGTCAAAAGACTGGCGTTTCTCCTTCATGCAATCCTTGAGGAACTTGATGAGCCGTTCGGTGCTGAACTTTGGCACGGTGTCCCTGACGGCGGCAGCCCTTGCCATTTCGGCTGCAGATGCTTGGCGAATGTTAAGAAACGTGCCGCTCATTCGTTCGTCCAAGATTCTACCCAGAGCTATCGCATGAGAGTCCAACCAGGCGTCACCACCGTAGCGTGCGAAACTTCGACCAAAGGGATGGCTGATGTTGAGAAGAATGACATCTGCAGAGAGTTCAACAAGCTCTTCACGCTTCTCGGGAGAGGCTAGATCACCAATGTAAGAATCCGGCAGATCGTACCAGTCAGGCCAGAAGGTCTTTGCCTCGATGTAACGCCACTCAGTCCAACTCTCCAAACCACCGTCCTGGTACCTGAAGACCGTGCTGGGGCAGATGGCTTTGGCAAGTTGTAAATAGGCATCCTTTCCGCCGTACTGTGCCATTGGCCCTTTGACCCAGCTGTCACGAGCGTCGGCCATTGCCGCGAAAATGTCCTCGATTAAGGTCCTGATCTGGTGATGGCGAGGATATTTATCGCGAATTTCCGTGGTGACCAAGGAAGCGCGGTGAGACAGCCAGACAAGCTTGTCCATTGCCACCTTGATCTCTTTCTTGAGGTGCTGGACGTCGACGTCGGAAGAACCCAAGAAGCTTTTCAATGTGCCAGCGGTCATCGGCATAGCAGCGAATTTTGCCATCATGGAGTCAGCTGCCTTTGTGCCGATGTCAACGTTGTCACCGACATAGGAACATGTGGTATGAACCTCTAGGGCCCGCCGCAGTGCAAAGGGGAGATTGAAAATGTTGCCCTTGGCCACAGCGAGGTCATGCTGAAGCCCACCGTAGACAATACGGGAGAGTGTTGGGAGCTCCGACTCAACTTTCTTGGTCTCCAGCTCGAATTTCTTCATGTTGACTTTGTCTTGCCGTACAAAGTGCTGGATGAAGGTCTCGGCAGAATGGTGTCGCTCCAACGCAAAGTTGTGCGATCTCGAGTGCGCCGCACGAAGCCGATACTCTTCAGTGAGTGCGGTGGGGTTGATGCGAGGACCACGAGTAATCGGGTCCAGGTAGGTCGGAATGCAGCGGTCTGATCTTGCGATATGCACGGAGAGAAGTCGTCCCATATGAACAATATCCGAGAGGTTGTCGCAACGAGGTGTCCCGGATAATAGCCACTTGGCGTTTGCCAACGAATTGGTGACGAACGAGGTGACGCTGGGGTTGTCGTAAGAAAACTCGTCGACGATGATGCGAGCAAAACTAAAGTTTTCCACGAAGCTTGTGGCGGTCCACAACGGCTTCACTTTGGCAGCTTTCTTTGCTTTGGTCGCGTCCTCGACACTCGGCTTTTTGCCCTGCCTCCGCTGCTTGTTGGCATCCTTTCGACCGCCTACAAACTCCCATTTCTGGCACAGAGCTTGGTAATCCTTGTTGATACCAGCCAGAACTTCCTTTGCCCTATCGAGTGCACCTGCCTCTTTTCCCGCATCGCCCAAGTCCCCCGGCAACTCGCGATATCGTGTTACGATCTTCCGAATCGTCCCCAGAGACGCCCGATAACGGTCTTGCGCCTCGCGATCCAACGTTGACCCAGTTGGGCGATCCTCCATGAGGAGGTTGAGGCTGGTCTTGTACGCGGGAGATCTGAAGATCGATGCCGCCATAATTATGACATCCGCCTTCTCAAGGGCACTGAGGGGCGTTTTCGGAAGATCAGCATACCGGTTGATTACAAAAATCGTGGCATTGCAACCAAACTTGCCGAACTCATCGTGCCACTGAAATGTGATGTGATCAGGTACAATCACCAGAGTCGCCTTCAAGTGGATGAATGACAGCGCCGACTCCCAATAGTTGAGCGCCGCCTCACAACGCTTGACCATAGACAGAGTCCTGTCGAAATCGCGGCGGAGTTCCATCAGAGCAATCATCACCACCGTCTTGCCATAGCCGATCTCATGGGCTATAATGCCACCCCTGCAACAGAACGCAGATCCGTCATTCGGATAGACGGCTCGCCCGACGATCCGCAGGTTGAATGCATCGAAAACCTGCTCCTCGACCTCGGTTTCTAGGTAAGGCGCTGGTGCCTCCTCCCTCGCTCTCATCCATTGTACTGATTGAGCTTGATCCCCTCGCAGCCGATGACCTTTCCTCTCGAAGGAGGGAATGAAGAGATTCCCCGCAGGCTCGATATGCGCGAGTCCCGTTTCGTCATCTGTGGTCGGGATCGAGTCATAGAATCGGACGAAACGAACATTGGGTCCAAGCAGACCGCCAATCTCGACTTGAAAAGAACACTGAACGTCACTCAGAATCACCGGGCTGTATTCTCGCGGCCTGAATCCGTATACAAGATTTGAGGCAGCGCGCGAAGCGAGGGTCCGAGGATTGACGGCCAACAGTAAACCCAGGTCAGGGTACACGTCGTGTGAATCCTTGTCCTTCAGCTCTCTGGGAGGCGGAAACATCGGGTCGAGACGAACTCTTGCCGTGAAGGGCTCGGGCATCGCCATAACCTTCTCCTCATATGCCCGTACTTGATCTGGGTCCTCCCAGGGTACTATGTGAATCTTTCCCTTGACCCAGTGAAGCTTGGGTGGCTCCACACAACAGTCGGGGCACAGCTTGACTGGGACCCCGCGATCAGGATCAAAGGACAGACCCGAGTCTGGCTTGAAGAAGGGACCCTGGTCCAACGCATTGGCCGTGAATAGAATGGACCCGAAGAACTCATCGAAATCCATGGCCGGAACGTCGTACCACCGGTCGCTCCATCTATGTTTTGCCCATGGGGAGACGGCAAGATGGTTCAATCGAACTGATAGCTTGACAATTGTCAAGGGCGTCTCGGCGCAGCAAGACTTGGTGGCTGAGCCAGCAATTGTTGCGCAGCTAGCACGGAAGAGACGATCTTCCAGCCTTGTCTTGTGAATCGATGTCTGGAAACAGCCCATTGGCTCCATCGGCTGCCAGTAGCCTGGAACCGATATTTTCACTGTCTTGGCCATGTTGCTCAATTCGTACAACTCGAGCGTCACCTCATCTCCGCGGCGTTCTCGCGTTTCCGCAAGCTCTACGTCTCTTGAGATGATAAACATGTCATCGGTAGGGTGGCCGATTGGGTCGACGTCTTTGAAGAGAAAAGCTGTCTCGCCCGTCTCAGGACCTCTGCGAATGTACATGCTGTCCCCGGGAGTACCGCACTGAGGATGGGCAAACCAAGCACCGCGAATCGAGCGTCGGACATGGGCCTCAAGATGAGACGGTGGCGAAGATCCTGACTCGATGTTCACTTCGTCAAGGACGAAGCAGTGGTCCTTCTTGACGCTGACTGTCGCCAGCCAACTGTGTTTGATAGGCTCCCAGGCAAACCAAACGGCTGCCTCGGGGTCGACGGTTGACTGTTGTCCATCGAGACTTGCCTTCGCAATGGGTCTCCTGCCTCGCTCGTGTACCCCTATAGGGGATACGCCGAGGGCTTCCGAGCTTTTAAAGATATACCAGGCCGCGCCGCCGGTTCTGCTTAGCGCGAGACGGGCAATACTACCTCGCGAACGATACTCGACAATGATCGAAGCGAGATAAACCTTGACGCCGCTGAAGTAGAACTCGTTGTTGCTGAGTACACGTCTCATAGCATCGCGCTTTTTTTGTTTTACACCACGCATCCACATCCCGAAGAAGGGGTTGCCTCCCTGCATCTTCAAGTTGAAAACACCGGGGAGGCCCTGTTGGATATGGATCTTCAAGTCGGCAACATCGTTCACCCGAGTGGCATAGTTGTAATGCTCGAAGGAATGGGGCGGGTTGGCCTTGCAAAGTTGGCACGCCAGCTTGCCGCAATCTCGACAGCGGAAAATGATGCGGTTGTGAGAGCCGACGAGCGGACAGCGACACACCCTGAAACCACCATACGTCTGAAGACTTGATACATCAAGCCTGAAGTCTCCGAAGTCCCAACTGGGGATCTCTTTGAGGCCATGCTCCACGAGTTTCACATAGCTCGAACTGGTAACCGGCTGAGTTCGTTGCAACGCACGATGAATGTGTGCAAGATCGGGCCCAGCGGCCATGAGCGTCGCAAGAATCGTGGCGCCTATAACTGTGACTGTCATGGCATTCCCAGCCAAGTCTCGCAGCTCCCTGTGGGACTCCCCCGAGAGTCGGAGCCGGTTCTTCGGGATGCCTTGGAGCACTAGACACTCGACACCGAGGAGTGGCCGTCCTAGATAACTCAACGTCGGCATCCCCGCTGGTGTGATGATCGGTGCAATCCCGAGCTTGGCAATGCAGACTGGCATCCGATCGAGATTTTGACTAATGTTAAACAAGGCCGCCTTGTAATTCATGTCACAACCAGCCCTTGTCAGAAACTGCTGGTACATATTATCGAACAAATCGATAATCCGGGGAGTCTCGTGCGCCCAATACTCAATCCATGATCTCGCCGGCGGCGAGGCCGAAGTAATCCTCCCATGGCTAAGAGTGGCCTTGGAGAAGCGGCGAACGGTATCGAGATTCCACCTCTGAGAGTAGATCATGTGGCGGATCTTGCAGAAATCCCAGTCAATTTGCCTGTCGGAATTGGTGCGCTTCGTCTCCTTTGGCATGCCGTGGACACCATGACGGGCAATCTCATCACGAGCTTGCAAGACGTTCGGGTCGTCATCGTCCAGGAGGAAATCCAATACTGACGCAGTCGTCTGTTGCTCTAGGCCCCGGAGACGTAGCATGATGTCCTTGACGAGCTCCGCAGACTTCGACCAAGAGCCGCTCTTGTCGAACTCCTGAGCGTCCAATGCTACCAGGTAGCCCCGGATCCGGTCCTGTGGAAGATAGTACTTCTTCGTGTCTACCTTGATGAATTCTGCAGCATAGCCTGCGCGGGGCAGCCAGAAATTCTGCATCGACTTCCACGGAGCCGTTTGCACGTTCTCGAAAATCACTATTCTCGGCCGCCTCTCCATTATGAAGTTCAATGTGGACAGGAAGGTGGTCATAGATTCCCCAATACTCCCCAACCCTTCCGGGCTGAGCTGCTCATGCACTGCCTGCTGGAAGCGGTGGTCGAGCCCAACGGAGATCTTGTCCTCCTCGCCGGTGAGATCCTTCTTGGAGAAGCTATCGAACGCATTGACCTTTGTCTTGTCGTCCTTTTTGTTGTTGAGACTGGAGAAGTCCACGCATGATGTGCCGGCAACCAGCAGGTCTAGCTTTTCGGTAGGGATGGCCTGCAAAATGCCTGAAGCATCCGTCCTGGGGGACAGTCAGCAGTTGAGCTAGAAAAGAGGAAGACAGGGAAGAGCTTACGCTGTAGTGGCACCAGTGGCACCAAGTTCCACAACATCACGGAAGATGATAGGGGGATTGTGATTGCGGCGAATGAAAGCCTGTTTGAATGGCTCAATCTCGCAGCTGAACAGATGACGCCAGGACAGAAAGTCGGTTCCGAATCTCTTTCGACATTCATCCCGGATGAGGCTGAGTGCTATCAGAGGAGCTTCGGTTCCCGAGCAAACCGTGGCCACAGTAAGGTTATACGGTTCTCCATCATGAAGTTGTCTAGCAAATGCTTCGACTTCTTCCGCTTTGACCAACATGGCCTCGAACATCTTTGGGATAGATTTTATCTGAGTGGCCTTTTGGTCAACGCCTTTCATGTTCTTTGAGTCACTGCCCTTCGCTGTGTCGTTGGAACTCCCAGAGGGAGCTTTACGCTTGGGTGGCATGGCTGTTGTTGATTGACGCTACTCTCAAGGCTCTAGCAAGGGAGCCTGGGATGATGCAGTTGAAAGACCAGGAGGCAACACGAGGTTGGCCTTCAGGAGGGGGATCGATTGCCTTAAGTATGAAGCACGATGTCTTGATGGAGGAAAATGACCTAAGATGTGGTAGATGGTGTGGTGGTGTCGTGTTGGGAAAAGAGAGGCAGGCAGGGTGAAAGAAGGTGTGAAAAAAAAAAGCGAGGGGAAGAGGGTATGGATTTCGAACAAACAACACAGAATTCCACGAATTTGAATGCGTGGGCCAGATAAGATGCATACCTTCAATCAGCTCTTCCCTACGGGGTATAGCTTGTCGGCGTCAAGCCGGTGGAGGAAATGCAGTGCCGGCTTGTCGACGGCAAGCCCGGAGGAAATGCGGGTGCCGGGCCTTGCGGGACAGAGCTTGTCGGCGTCAAGCCGGTGGGGGAAAATGCAGATGCCAGATATGATGGCTGTACTCATTCAGCACTTCACGGCAAGGAATAGCTTCTCGACGCACAGCAGGTGGAGGGAATTGGACGTGAATGGTCTAGCCCTCAAAGCTGAGCATCAGTTGAGGAAGATCAAGGCCCCCGGGTTGTTAGTCGCAGATTTGAGAATCATTCTGGCTCATCCGCAGCCTTCCAGAACATGTTCTTGTCACACCTTGCGTCTAAAGTGACTAGATGATGGTGCACATCAGATCTTTCACATGGGCCGCGTTATTCGCATCTCGCACCATTCCAAAGGGTAATATTTCAGAACTGCTCTTGTATACAGGCCAGCTTGGCCATAGACGATTGGCAGATAAAGTATATGCAAATTGAAATGGCCGCCAAGGGCTCACGCAATGCCACAACAGTAAGGAGGCATCTTGTAGCGGCTCGCCAGCCATCATGCACTTATGGTGTGTAAACAAGGGGGGGGAAGGGGGGGGGGGAACTTGGCCTGCATTAGTGCTGGCTTTGGAAGAATGAAGAGCAGTCTGTTTGGTAGGATATGAGCACAGGTGGCCTGAGAATAGTCTCCCAGACGAGCATACATGGCTGGAGCTGTACATCGAGCTGGTTTCACAAATAGTCTAGAAGAGTGCAAATGAAAGAGGTTGTTTGCTGTATTGTGGAAACACCATGACACTACCACAGTGTAGTTCCATATAACAAAAGAAGCGCTCTCGCTACAAAGCACAACCAAGTGAGAAGGACTATGCATTGCGCAGATCACAAGTGACGATGTCTGCAGTTCCACCGAGGTACGAGTAGGGGGCCACTTGAGCTGGCACATAGGAGAAGAGATTGCCTTTCACGAAGTGAGACATGTGAGTAATATAAAGCAAGAAGCGAGTGTCATTATAATAGAAGGAAGGAAAAGGGGAAACGGGCTCTTATTGACGACTGGTTTCTTGAAATACGTATCGAAAGTAGGAGGAGCTGGAGCAAGCTTTGGAAGAAGACGAGGTGTCGTCAAATGTGGAGCCAAAGCTGACATTGCGATTCGCTTATTTGAATAAGCGGTAAGGTTAACTGGAAGCATTGCGAAGACGGACTTCAGATGAATTGAGAATATAAAAGGTATCGTTCCGTTTATTACCTCCCTCCCTTCTGTTCGTCTGTCACTCATTTGATCTGCTACGGCCTCACTGTCAGTCTTAGCATTAAGCTGGTTCCGACGGCTGTTATATGCTCTCATTGTCATTCTCCGTCAAAATGAGCACAGCGTTACAGTCTACAGATGTGAAGAACAAGCTGGAAGATTTGTCAGGAACTGAAATCAAACCCGGCGAGAATCCCTATGATGCTCTGATCAGAGCCTGTCGCAACGATCCTGTATGTCCCTTGCTTATTATCTCCATTGTCGAGCTGGCTTCGTGACCGTTGACAGGAATGCTTTGCCTGCCCTGCTTGAGCGACATGTCAAGAGAGAGACTGCCACTAACAGACTGGTTGCGTCAAGGGAGAAATCCAAGCTCTCTATTCTGCCCACCGTACCAAGAGAAATGAGCAACAGAAGGCGCGATTTCTCTCTGGCGACTTTGAAGAGCTCATCATTGATCCCTTTCTCTTACGGTTGGAGCGGCCAGAGCTTGAACCAGGCTTCCGAGATCCTCGAAACTGCTTGGTCTTCTGGGCACGACCGCCCGAGCATGTGATAACCCTGGCTACTCATCTCCAAGCCTTGCTGAAGAAGGTCGCCCCCAGTAAGTAGCAGGAAGCCGCTTCCAAGGGTCGATGAAACCAGCTTGCCCACACCATCACACCATGGGAAGACCGGGCAAGTAACCCTGACTTCATTCGTGGCTGCTGTCAGTTTCAGCCCAAGAAGTTAGGCGGAACCACTGTTGCTGTGCAGCTAGACCCCTGCACACTTTTCAACAGTCGAATCGTGTCACATCGCTGACAAACCGGGATTCCAGACCTCTGGCTCATGCCGCCGCAGAGAATGCACATGACTGCACTGGAGGTCACCCACTCGAAGACCCCGGAGGAGATAGGCGCACTTGTATCACAGCTGCGCCCAGCGATACCCACCATCACCAACTATACCTTCAAGCACCGCTCACGGCTTGTGAAGCCAATGCTCTCCTACGACCTCGCAGCCATCGCACTTTCTTTTGTGCCTGCTGCTGGGGAGAGGGTGCTCTCTCCTCCGCCCGTTGCACCTCATCCAGCAGCCATAGCCCATCCGGGCATCGGTGGCAGCGACGTGGCGGAAACGGACCTCTACTCTTACCACCATCTGCGACGGGACGTATTTGACATTTCAGGCTTCTCAGGCGTCGAAATAACGTCGAGATATGTGGTGCCCAGTGCACACATCACACTTGGAAGATACCTTGGCCAAGAGGATCATCTGACCCCGGAATCGCGAAGCAACTGGATTCGGACGATTGATGAGATCAACGGATGGCTGGAAACGGACGTTTGGGACAAAGAAGATGCCAAGTTTATAGGGGAGTGGATCGTGGGACAGGAAAGGGGCCTGGAGGCGCGCAACGGCCCACTGTGGTACGGAGGCGGCAGATGTATTATGGTGGGAGAAGGGTTTTGAATATTGCCGGATGATGGAGGCAAGATGTGGCTGACATCAAACCACATACCAAAATATTGCATCACGGAAGACTTGGAAATGGACAAGATGCTGCAAATCGTAATTTCGAGTGGAAGGCTGTACCTATGATACGTGCCAGGTTGTCACCGAGTGATCGTGTGCACCATTACTCTTGGTCCCATGTTCGTTTGCACCGCTCACACGGGGTAGCCCAAGAGGTTAACCGCAGACGAATGTCCGGGCAGAAGCAGGGTCTCCTATTTTTACCCTATTGCCCGAGTCTCAACCAAACTGATGCTCCTGATGCCAGTTTCCAGCCGTGAGAAAAACGCGAAATGCCGTGATAAGAAGAGATTCCCATTTAGAAGACGAGAGCCGCACCCTTCGTCTTCTTGTCACCACTGCAGCACAAAAAGTTACGGTTAGTCTCGGTAGCGCAAGTCTGCACCAGGTTGTGACAGAGAGAAAACGTACCCGAGCTCGAAGTGCTTGCATCGCTTCAGTGCTAGCTGGGTCTTCGCCTTGCAGCTCACACACTCCAGTCTCAACACAACCTTCTTCGTGGTCTTGGCCTTCTTGTGGAACACGGGTTTGGTCTGACCACCATAACCGGACTGCTTGCGGTCGTAACGCCTCTTTCCCTGGGCGAAGAGCGAAGCCTACTGAGGAGTCAGCTGTCGTCCGAACGGGCCAAGATCCGGACATCGAGAGCCGAAGTTGCGGCCACCGAGCGAATTACGCACCTTGCCGGCCTTGTACTGGGTGACCTTGTGCTGGGTGTGCTTCCGGCACTCCTTGCCCTTGCAGTAGGTCTTGCGGGTCTTGGGAATGTTGACCTATCGTGGAGAAAGGGTGATCAGCATTCGTCCATCAGGCACATAATACCGCCAGTCCAGAAGTGAGGTTGGTATCCGAGCCAAGGTGCTGTAGCAAGTAGCCAGTAGCGATTTCGAGCCTATCTCGCAACCGTATCTTCTCCGCAATCGAGTACTCGGCGTACACAGTTTGAAGCTCGCGGAAAGTGCTTGAAAATATCGAGGATGTCGCGGGGGTGGTCGGTCGCCTTTGCCTCACATTCCCTACGTCCGCCCAAACCTTCCCATCGGATTGTCCACCCTCACTGCTGAACCTATAAACGGATGAGGATGAATACATACCATTTTGGCGGTGTTGCTGGCGATGGTCTCGTCGGTTGTCGATGGTGGTCGTCGGTCGCGGAAGTTCGAGAAATGTGGTTTTGCACAGAAAAACGTTGTTTGTGCGGGCTAGGGTAGACGGCCCCACTTTACTTGGTTATCGGGTACAGCACCGAAGTTTACCCGATTGCCGACCTGGCTGAGCGTAACGTGATACAAGACGCTTGGACCGCCTGCATCTCCAACAGCCGCCTTGCCTGCGAATGGATCAAAGCTTTTACAGTGTACGGACGACAATCTCAAGCTCTAGCCGGTTTTCCACTCTCGGTAACCAATCTTCGTCCTACGTACCACGCCCGTATAGTATATAAGGAGAGCTAGGCCTCGCGAATAGCCGGCCAGTCAGCAACAGTCGCCAACTCCGTCCTTAGAGACAGAGACAGATAGATGCACAAGACCCGGCGATACCTCCGTGTATACCAACCCTCTGTGAAGATACGTAGTGGGATTGGCACAGGCGAGATGAGCGAGGCATAAGAACATGTCGGAATGACTGTCCTTTCCCAGTTTCGAGGTCAACGGGCCCCATCTATCGCCTTATGGTATGAAACAAGACATGTGTCGTCGTCCGAGGACCCTCGTCTACTCTCAATCGCCTTACCTTAGGTTGTACAGTACTGAGTCTACGCACAGACAACAGCTCACAAGAATGGATTTCACGTATTTACCAGATACTATGCTAGACAAGGACGCACGGGTATATTTTCTGGGTTCTATAGGCATGGAATGGTAGCCTCCTTCCGATGTCGTTGTCAGCTCAATACAGCTTGAGAGTCGGAGAGCCAAAGACATCAACCTTGCCGCAATCTTTCTCTGCACGGCCAGTTCCTCATTTTCTATGAGCTTCAAATGTACCGAACCGCAGAGTAGAAGAATTATCGTCTCAACTCCCCCCCCTGGCCTGCTCCAGCTGCGCACAAGCTATAGCTGATCTGATAGATTATGGCGGGCTGAAGGCCAAGAGACCAGCAGACGAACTTTAAGTTGACCGCACCCCTGTCATGGCCGTCTGGAGAAACGGAGCGAGAGCCGGGGAAGCCCAAATTTATTTCTTACCTAGCCTAGACTCACTGACCTCCGTACGTTGTGTAAACGGGCCAGACAAGTGTACTTTTATGTATTGTAAGCGTGAGGTAGAACGTGGTATGTTAGGTAGCTTGGAAGATGGCACCCATTTGTTTGGCTGCGGTACCTGCCGTCGGTTGTCGTTTGATTTTGATCTTAGCGGCTGTGGAACTCTTCACACGGAGTGGATCTTATTATGCTCCCCCGCCATCCAAGCCCGCCACATCCTAGCCCCCGTCGGAACTGCCGATGTGTGGTGCAGCCAAAGAAGAAGAACGACGACGACGAGCTTCTCCCGATATTTATATCATCAAGGCAAATGCTTCGACGAGCTCGGCATACATAGATCAAGTGACATGCCGGCATCTGCTACGGCCGCCCGGACACAATTGAGATACCACCCGCGCCCTCCTACCAGCTTGGCCGTCGCCGGACTGCCTTCGAAAGAACGACCGCTCCTTCTACATCGAGACCAAACCACTATTTTGCCAGGTCCTACATAGAGAAAAGATAGGGTCATATCGACGGCGCATCCTGGCATGTGCCATTCCAGTGGCACTAGAAGCTGGAGCCAGCACAAGAACTCGCTCGTTTGGTTGGGGATCAGGAAACGCAGCAGCACGGTACATCATCTAAAGGGGACCCGAGCCGCACGATATAATAATAGCCGAGTCTGAATGGTTCTCAACCCTCCAGATCAACCAATGCAACTCGCCGTGGATGTGGCCGAATACCGGATTGACCAGTATGCTCCCCCCGGAGATGGAAGGGAGGACGTTTCCTCTGGTGGAACGTGATGCCGCCGTTCCTCCTCATCTTCCTCAGAGGTCTCAACAACTGGTGTCCGTCGCCGCCTCAGAGCTGCCCTCGCGGAGGCCGAAGGAGATGAGTCCCGCTAGCAATGCCCACGGAAGCCCCCGGCATGATGCAACGTCGCCGAGTTCCATACGGGCTGTGACACCTGAACCAGCTGAAGCAAGACACGTTGTGTTGGGAGCAGATGCCAGCGCCCTTCCTCACCCACCCCGTGGCTTGGGTCCCAGGTCCCCTCAAGGCTCGCCAAGGTCTATCACCGCGATGAGGACCGGCACGTTTACAGTACCTAGGGATAGTCCCTCGACTGTCCGGCGCCAAGGCGTTGTGTTCAGCGATGCCGTCGAGAGTGCACTCGACAGTCCTTCGTCTAGCCCCCCGCCTAAACCGGCATCATTCAGACCAAGAACGCACACCATGGATGGAGCTCTTCGTCAGCAATTCACCCCTGCCACTGAAAGTAGGCATAGGGTTGGCTCTTTCTCGTCGGGTGGCTCACATTCCATGACTGCGAACGAGGACTCGAGAGGGCCGTTAACGCAGTCACCCTTCGAGTCGCTGATGGTCCCTGGAGTTTCACATCTCCGAGGCTCCGAGCTCCAAACTCCTATATCCACGATGTCAAAGGAAAAGAAGACATCGTCAAGGAGCAGGCTGGTTAAACGTGTCCCGTCACGTCCGACTTCTCCATTGATATCACTGCCTCCGTCTGTCGATTCGCTGCCTGGGCCAATTCCTACGAGTGATGCAAATAGGATTCTTTTGCTCATGAAGACTCTGTGTGGAAAGATGAGAGGTGATGTTGAATACCGGACAGAGAGTACTGGTCCCTGGCACTGCGGCATATGTTATGTTGACGAAGAGAAAGGGAGTCTGATGTTCGATTCCGGTGATATGGGACCATTCCATACACCTATCATTCCGGATCTTCGAGGTTGTCGGATCTACCCCATGCTTGGAAGTGACAGCGATATTCAATGCCTCGAAATTCTTAGTGTGCAGCAAGGACTTGAGATCCTCCTTCGACCCCTCATTGCCGAAGAATTCAACTTATGGCTGGCAGCGCTTCTTTGCTGGCAGCAACTCCGACCGGTTGGTATGAAGCCATCGAACGGGCGAAGCACTGCACCGACTTCAGGACGAGGAGAAGTCAAAAGGAGAGCGTCCTCTTCGAGTTTGAAAGACGCTGCTATCATTAAGGTCGGCAAGATTATGCTGTGGGACAAGGGCATTGCAACATGTCCTCGAGCGCTCGTCAAACGGCCATCTACCAAGGACTCGCGTTCATCACACGCAAGCTGGAAGCGGGTGTCTTGCATCTTGCGAGATAATGGAGAATTCAAGCTCATGACCGAGAACGACGTCGCGGTGCTGTCGGTTATCGAGCTTTCGCAGCTTGCCAGATGCGCAGTTCAGCAGCTCGATAAGTCGGTTCTCGACGAGGAATTCTGCATTGGCATCTTTCCTATCTACTCGTCGACCTCTACAAGATTATCTATTCTGCGACCGGTGTACGTCGCTCTTGATTCCAGAGTCTTGTTCGAGGTCTGGTTCGTCCTGCTCCGAGCCTTCACCGTGCCAGGCATCTATGAACTTGGACCGATAGAGGCACGGGAGGTGCTCGAGGTGACCGATTATAGCGTTGAGCCAACTATCAACCACTTCAGGATGGAAAAGACAGTAACAGTGCGGGTTACGGAGGCCAAGCTTCGCAATGCAATGGTGGCGCCCGAGTCTGCTTTCAATGATCGTCCTGCGAAAACTGACCAAGCTAGGCTCGTCGGAAACTATCTCGCTGAAGTCATTGTTGACGGAGAGGTGCGAGCGAGGACGACCACGAAAGCCGAAACCAAGAATCCTTTCTGGAGGGAGGAATGCGAATTCGCTGATCTACCGTCAACTGTTCCATTTCTGTCCGTGGTACTCAAACGGGTCGATGGTAGCCTGGACAATCCTCACCAGTCTCAAGCCTCCATAGGCTCGTCTAAGAAGAGTAGTCTTGTCGAAGTTCCATGCGGAAGCGTGGATATCCCATTACATCAAGTGCAACCAGGAAAGGATCACGAACAATGGTACCCTATTCATGATGAAAGACAGCAGTCCATCGGCACCATGCTCATCAAAGTTCAACATGAGGAGCTCGTTGTCATGGCTTCCAAGGAGTACCAGCCGCTGTCTGAGTTACTGCACCGGTTTAGCACTGGATTGACCGCTCAGATATCGGAAGCGGTCCACGGCAATTCCAGACGCCTTGCCGAGATCTTTCTCAATATTTTCCAGGTCTCGGGAAGTGCTACGGAGTGGCTCATGAATCTCGTGGAAGATGAGATAGACGGGATCGGAAATCAAGCGTCCATGGCGAAGCCTCGCTTTGGTAGGCGACTGAAGTCCAACGACTCTATCGAATCCACGAGTGATCGGGAGCAAATCGTTCGCGACATGGGCAAGTCTCTGGCAGGCGAGGCAAATCTCCTGTTCAGGGGCAATTCACTACTTACGCAGGCGCTTGAATTCCACATGCGTAGGCTTGGTAAGGAATACCTCGAAGAAATACTCTTGGACAAGATCAATGAGATCAACGAGTCCGACGCGAACTGTGAAGTTGATCCAAGCAAGCTTGGACATGGACAGGATATTCAGAAGAATTGGACCGAATTGATGCGCCTGATAACAGAGATCTGGGATTGTATCACGCCCTCGTCCGACCGAATTCCCCAGGAACTACGTCACATCCTGAAGTATATCCGCGCCGTGGCCGAAGACCGCTACGGTGACTTTCTACGCACAGTGACCTACACATCTGTGTCGGGCTTCCTCTTCCTGCGGTTGATTTGTCCCGCTATTCTCAACCCGAAACTCTTTGGTCTTCTCAGAGACCACCCGCGGCCCAAGGCCCAGAGAACTCTCACTCTCATTGCTAAGTGTCTTCAAGCCCTTGCTAACCTGTCGACTATCGGCAAAAAAGAAACGTGGACGCAGCCAATGAACCACTTCATCAACACACAGCGACAGGCTTTCAAGGATTTCATCGACGAAGTCTGCGGAATCCCAATGGAACGCACTACCGTCACAGTGCCGGCTAGCTACTCGACACCGATCACCATCCTCGGCCGATTACCGCCGCTTTCAAGAGAGGGTTTTCCATCGCTTCCATACCTGATCGACCACGCCCGCAATTTCGCCATGCTCGTCAAGTTGTGGACTGACGCAAACCCCGCGTCGTCTTCACCGGGATCCGGTGCGGTAGCTGCAGCTGGATCATCATTACGTGTATTCGACGGCGACCTACTAGAGTTTCATTCTCTCTGCACGGCCATCCAGCGCCGTGCAGATGAGTGCCATGTTCTCGTTGAGAATATTCGTCTAGCGCGCCTCACAACCGCTACTGGTTGGGATGACGGTATCTCAAACCAGATCACCAGCCAGCTTACAGCTGTAGAGGTCGGTCGACTCAGCGAACTCACCGATGCCTTTGACCGATCCAGCATCTTGGACGTGGCGGCATCGTCAACATATGGCAGCTCCACCGCCGTATGGACAGACCATGACTTTGCTGGGGGTTCGAGTTCATCCCAACGTCCGCCAGGATCATCGGGCAGCGATATCGATGGCTCGGGTTTCTCCGCCGTCGCGTTTCGAGACGCCGGCAAATTCGGGGGCAAGGAGTCCAGCGGAGCACACCACCCGTCTGGCAGCAGCGAGTGGCACCTCGGCGGCAGCCCGGCCTCGACTATGAGAGGGCTGAAGAACGGAAAGCACGCGCGCAAGTTACTCAGTGGGTTCATGCGGAAGGGCAGGACTGTCTCACCCGAGGGTTTTGCCGGTTCGCGAGCCCCAGTCAAGGAGGGGCGGGATGATGGGGAATGGTATGGCGATCGAGACAGGCAGGCGGAGAGGGAGCACGAGAAGGATCGGCTCGACAAGAGTCACCGTAGGAATGGGCAGTCTACGGAAAGAGTAGCCGACGACAACAAAAATGCGAGGGACAGGAAGAATGGTCCAGGTTCGACTCCCGAGTCGCGGCAGATGGATAACGTCGTCGCTCTCAAGGGCCAGCGGAAACAGACTGAGTGATGAACGAGGACGTTTTGGGTTTCAATTCGCATCTGTATGTGGCGACAAGGGGCTGTGCTGGACTTGATGTTGGTTAGCGTTGACTTGGTGGTACAGAACTGGTGTGCCTCAAGGGGGCCGGTTGGACTGGCAGGAGTGGAATTTGGAAGAGGAAAAAAGGAGCGTGGCGTTTGTTTTGAGAAGTTTGATCATGACTTACACTGTAACCTGGGGAAGTCCACATAGAGGAATAGAGGCACGTGTTGTCAGGCACTACAAGCTTCAAAATTAAAGCAGACACATATCGAAATTCTCTTGGAGCATTTGAGGGTTTACTAATTCTGAGTTCCTAACTATCGGGAGGGATGTCTGGCTTCGCCCATGTAGAAGCTCGGCAACCGACCGAGAATGCGCCTCGACGCCGCTGCTTTTGGTGAGCAATGCCTTGCCACCTTCTAGGAATCGAATAGCCCATTGCGTGAGATGTCCTTTATCCTACACCATCACCATCCTGTGCTGAGCACCGAGCTCACTAAACGAAGAACTTCCTATATGCCTTCTTCTCTTTTGCCAAACGTTCGGCGGCGGCCTTCTTGACAGAGGCCAACTCGGCAATGATGGCTTTATCTTCCGGCGCCAACTTCTTTGCCTCCTCCAGATCCTTGATAGCGAGCTCTTCGTCCTTCAGCTTTACATAAGCTACACCCCTGCGGTAGAGCGCCTTTGCCTTCTCCTTGTCCGATAGAACACCGACATCGACTGCATTCGTAGCAGCGCGTACGGCGTCATCCCAAGCATTGAGCTTGATGTTCATCAGTGCGGCGTTGCTGTTGAGAGCAGCGCGGAGAGTATCCATCTTCTGCTTCGTCTCTGCCGGCTCGTTCTCTAGATCCGGATCCTCGTTAAGGTAGCGCAGACCCTTCTGGTATTTGTCGAGCGCGACACCGATATCACCGGCCTTGAAGGCTTTGTTTCCGTAGTCCTTGCAGTCCGAGGCGATCTGGATACATTTCAGCGCGCTTAGGGGCTGTTGGTCGGTCTCGTCCTCCGGGAAGTCTTCGTATTTGTCGCCATAAGGGTCCGCCGCCCGTGACACCTCAGAGACGGCCGCATCAGCAGGGAGCTCACCGCAGTCGACAATCACGACCTCCTTGGTAGGCTTGTCGCTTGATTCGGTTGGGAGGTTCTCAATCTGGCGGACTATGGACTTGCCGCTGATGACCTGGCCGAAGACGACGTGCTTGTTGTCCAAATGAGGGGTTGGGACAGAGGTAATGAAGAACTGGGAGCCATTGGTACCTAATTTGAAGGGTAATAGTCAGTACAAGTAAAGGTAGAGGTATATATATGTGCGTGTAAGTGTTGAATCACATACCGGGACCGGCATTAGCCATGGACAGGAGGAAAGGTCGGTCGTGCTTGAGCTCAAAATTCTCGTCTTCGAACTTGGCACCGTAGATGGACTCGCCGCCGGTGCCGTTGCCCTCGGTGAAGTCACCGCCCTGGATCATGAACTGCTTGATCACTCGGTGGAAGGTGGAGCCCTTGTAGTGCAGCGGCTTTCCAGACTTGCCAACGCCTTTGTCACCAACACAGAGCGAGCGGAAGTTTTCGGCAGTCTTGGGCACGACATCGTTGAAGAGCTCGAAGATGATACGCCCGGCCTTCTTGTTGCCAATCTGTATGTCGAAAAAGACGCGGCTACGGCTCTTCTTGGTCTCTTCGGAGGAAGCCATCGTGGTTTCGTGCTTTTAGATCTGGGTCGGTCTGTGGAGTTCGGCACAAGCTGAGGTCCTATACCTTGGAGATATGGTGACAATTTGGGCAATGCAAGTTGTTGAGATGAGGAAACTCAAGGATAACGGGGAGAGGAAAGTTCTATCACAGGACAAGGTGTCGCGACTTATGAGTTATATCAAACACCTCTACAGGTATTGTTTGGCAGAGGCAGGCGGTATTCCAATTGTTTGTCCCTTCCAGTTACTTTTTCCCGTAGAGGTACGTAGAAGATTCTAGGTCAATTTTGGTGGGGTCAGGCTGAAGCCATCCAGGTACGTTCTAGGTAAGGTACGTACCGAGAGGTGGTACGTACCTTTATTCACCACCTCAGTCGATGAGGGGCATCTCCAATCTGCATGCAGCAGTACTCTGTTCTGATTGAAGCGCCAGAAGCGCTCACCTCAGCCGCCTTGGGCTTGCAAGTTCCTGTGGACATTACCTACTATATAGTGCTCTTTTGGTCTTTGGTCGTCTTACGAATACCTACTTGCATCCAGTCTTTCCTTACCAAGATAGGGAGCCTGCGGTACCCTTACCGGGTGGTGCCTAAAGTCCGTGCCTTACTTAGGTAATACACGGAGGCCGGTGCGACCGAGCGCCGGGTGAAGGAAGCGACCCGACGAAAGCGAACTCGCGAGGTTCGGTTGTTCGAGTTCCACGCCACCTTGAACCCGGTCGCCTCGGATTTGGGAATGTGTGTGCGAAAGCCACAATCATATGTTACGTGTTCCGACTCCAAGTAATATGTGGTGCCAGTGATGCCTTGAACTCCCTAAGTAGCGAAGATCTACCCTTACTACTGCCAGGTCCAACAATTCCGTTCGTTTCTGGTTTGCAATGAAATAGTGCTTGCAGTAAAATAGACTCGGTATCCGCGTTCGCATTGTCAGCTCGGATTCCATTCGCACATAAACACTAGACGAGCCACCATCCTATCCGGCTTACACGGATCCTTCTTTCTGACACGAGACTTCGTCCGCCGGCCCCGACCCAAGCTTTCCGGCACCTGTCCGGAATGGATGTTTGGCGTGTGACATTTCATGAGTACGTTCCCGGCGTTTCCGTCCACGCCATTGCCGCCCGGTTCGCCCCGTTCACCTATGATATAAGGGCCACCGTCTCTTGACAGGCGCGAGTCCATGTCTGCTTATTATCCAGTATTCTGATCCAACAAAAGATGAGCCACATTCAGGATAGCACTGCTCCACAGAAACGGTTGGCCGTATCCTTCTCCAATGGCCACGCCGACACTTCCATCATGACACCGCCGGGCTCACCCCTGGAACCGATCGCTTCCTCGACCCCGGAAAGCCTGTCAAGCGTAGAGGATTACGATGACATGACGCGACCCGTGACATCCGTCGTCGCGAGGCGCAGACTAAACAAAGTCGGTGCCGCTGAAGCCCAAAAGCACGAGGGAACGAGCTTAGATAAGGCCAGACCCGGAGACTCTAACCACTCGGTGCCGCCTCCTATACAGACCGAACAGGACGTCAGAGCGTTCGTTTTCAACGCTGACGATGACGAAATCCGCGAAGTGATACGACGCGGCCTTCAGCGAGCCAAGGACCCGTCAGGAAAGTCCCGGGCCCGGGCGAAATTCAGTGACCTTGTCTTTACGAGGAAGTTCTCGGCATTCGACCGCCAAAACGAGGATGCCGCGAACAGCCCCTTTCATGGCTTCTTTACCTTGTTCTGGATATCCATGTTCTTCTTCATGATCAAGATCGGTGCCGAGAATTGGAGGAAATGTGGCAACCCCCTTGGGTCCAACGAAATCGTCCAAGGCATGATCCGGAAGGACCTCGTCTTCCTTCTCCTGGCTGACGGCGTCATGTGTGGATTGACCGGCGTTAGCTGGCTCCTGCAGCGCCTGATATACGCCGGCTACCTTGACTGGAATAAATCTGGGTTTATCTTGCAGAATGTGAGTCTGTCTTTATGTTTTCCGCCGTCTGTGTGCTTTGAAGGCCATCGTGTTAACTTGAACTATCATTTATAGGTGTGGCAGACAATGTTCATCGGTGGTGTCATCGGCCTCCCTCTTCTTAGGGATTGGCCATGGACGCACACCGTATTCTTCGTATTGCACGGCTTTGTCATGCTCATGAAGCAGCATTCTTATGCCTTCTATAATGGACATCTATCAACGGCCTATAAAAGGCGTCTCCGCCTGCTCGAGCAACTACATCGGCTGGACCACATTTCGCCGGTGCAGTCGCCTTCACAGACGGAGCCCCCACCGTCTGCCCTTTCGACAACACATCTATCCAAGGTACCGTCTGCGCTCGGAATCAAAGAAAGGCGACTGTCGGTCGCGGATCTTGAGAAGAGCACCGAAGACATGGCTAGTATTGCAGCGGCGATCGAGTCGAATAGCCCCTTGGACTATGAACAAGTCCAGATCTTTGAACGCATGATCAAATGGGAGATTGATGCACTTACAGACGAACTAAAGGGAACAGCCACGAGGCAGGACCATGTCTACCCGAACAATTTAACCTGGCAAAACCATTACGAGTACATAGTGCTTCCGACAGTTGTGTACGAGCTCGAATATCCGCGCTCCGACTCGATCAACTGGTACTATGCGGCGGAGAAGATAGCTGCCTGTTTCGGCATCATCTTCGTGATGATTATGATCTCGCAGACCTTCATATATCCGGTGGTGATGGAGACAGTGCGGATGAAGGAGGTCGGGATGCCGCTCGCACAGCGGTTCCGAGCCTTCCCGTGGATGTTGAGCGATCTCCTCCTTCCCTTCATGATGGAATATCTCCTTTCATGGTATCTCATTTGGGAGACGATACTCAACTTCCTGGCCGAGGTGACGTATTTTGCCGACCGGACATTTTACGATGCGTGGTGGAACAGCGTGTCCTGGGACCAATTCGCTAGGGACTGGAACAGGCCGGTACATAACTTTCTCCTTCGTCACGTCTACCACAGCTCGATCTCGGCGCTCAAGGTGAACAAGCACACCGCGACGCTCATCACGTTTTTTCTGTCGGCGTGCATCCATGAGCTGGTCATGTGGTGCATCTTCAAGAAGCTGAGGGGATACCTTCTTTTCCTGCAGATGTTCCAGCTTCCGGTGAGTTCCCTCCCCCGCCTTGCGTATCCGAGGATGCCAAACGATGCTGACTTTGGCCGTTACAGTTGGTGAGATTGAGCAGGACAAAGTGGCTTCGGAACAGAGCCACACTGGGGAATGTGATATTCTGGCTGGGCATATTTACAGGACCAAGCGTCCTCTGCAGTCTCTACTTAATCCTGTAGTCTCGTAGCACAAGGACGTTCTGACTGGGCAGGTACCTTATGTACTCTGGGTTGGGCACTCTGGGGCGGGTACCCTGGGTTGGACGGTCAAGAGGCGAACGGAGTTTTGATTCAAGTCTGGCCAGAGGTACTGAACTATTAACCTTATGCTACCGACTCAAACGTCAAGGTACTGCGTAGATAAATATGTGTTCGTCGCTATTGTAAGGTCAGTCGCACACATTGGATGCTTGCGAGGTGACGCCTGCAGATAGATGTACTGCGCCAGATTGTGCCACCTCCCACCGCCAAATGCTCATTGCGTCAGTGCCAACAGGGAAGGACTTGGAGCTTTGACCGCAATCAACTATCCGCACGATAAGACAAACCTACCTGACATGCAATTCAGCGACCATGAGCGGCGTCATTGAGGCCATTCACGTTTACGACGAGCGCAAGTGAGTACCGTTACCTGCGCAAAGTGCCAGATGTGTCTTTACACTGACTTCTGCCGACAGCAGCCCCATCCTCTCGCACACGTACACCGGCCGGCCTCTATCGGCGACACATCTGCTGCCCCTCTATCTCGATCATCCCGTCCCGCGTCCGAGCCTCATCTATCTCCCCAACACGAACCCGCAGACGCTCGTCTTCAGTCTCACCCATGCGAGTCTCCTCTTCCTGTTGACCTCTTCTTCCGAGCTTGAGCCGCTGCTTGCCCTAGAGTTCTTACACCGGATTGTCGACGTCCTCGAAGACTTCCTCGGCGCTCCGCTGCTGGCCAGCAAGATCGAAAGCAACTACGATGTCGTCGCTCAGCTCCTTACGGAAATGTGCGATGCCGGCATGATTGGCACAACTGAGCCTAACGCCCTGAGAGATCTGGTTGAGGTGGAGGGTTTCATGGGAAAGTTGCTGGGGAACCTAAGTCTACCTGGGTACGTTTTGGCGTCGTCTATTCCGCATCCTTGTCCAGCCCTACTGGGACTAATAGCGCTCGGTGTATCGTATAGCAAGTCGGGGTTCAATCCAAACTTTGTCAGCCCAAGTACACCCTCCCTTATCACCTCTAACGCCCCAGCATTGCCATGGCGGCGAGCAAATGTCCGACATACCTCAAACGAGATGTACGCCGACGTCGTCGAGACTCTTACCGTCACCCTAGCTCCGTCCGGGCGGCCGCTCGCTGCCTTTGCAAACGGTACAATAGCATTCACGTGCAAAGTATCCGGCGTACCAGACATTCTCCTAACACTTACCGGACCGTCTGGTAAACACAACCTGGGCAGCATAATAGACCTGCCGGTGTTCCACCCGTGTGTTCGGTTAGCGAGATGGAAAGAAAGGCCCGGGGAGTTAAGCTTCATTCCGCCGGATGGAAGGTTCATTCTAGCTGGCTATGAAGTCGACTTATTACCCTCGACGACCGGCGCCATCGGGTCGAGCAACCTGAAGTTACCCGTGGACTTGGAGGTCAAAACTGGTCTCGGCTCGCTAGGCTCGGACTTTGAGGTACGCCTTCACGTAAACAAAGTCTTCGGTGCGGGTGGCAGTTCCCTGACTCAGTATGGGAGAGGAGGATCTGGCACAGGCCGAGGTTTTGGTGCATCGCACCCGGGCGCACCGTCATCGCCGTCCCTCGAGGATCTGAAAGTGACTGTACCGTTACCCGCAGGGGTGAGGAACCTCTCCGAGACACGTCCGAGCAGAGGTGATGCAAGTTACAACCCGGGAGATAAATTCCTAGAGTGGCACATACCGTCGAAAGAGCTTGCCGCTGGGGGCTCTTTCTTTGGCCTCAGATGCACTGTGGTAGGAGCAGTGGCCGATGAGGAAGAGGACAGTGATCCGACCAGCTTCGGATTCAATGGGGCGGGTGCCGACTATTATTACGATGAGCCGTACCAAGGCAATCGGGCTGTCAAGCTGGAGAAGCCGATCGCGACGCCGGATGAGGAGAAGCAAGGACGGAAAACGGCGCAGAACAAGATTTTGATGCCCAGCTCGGCTTCAGTTAGCTTCTCGGTCAAAGGGTGGCTGCCGAGCGGGATCAAAGTCGAGAGCATCGTCGTCGACCCGCGCAAAAGTCGAGGTCTTGGGGAGTCAGTCAAGCCTTATAAGGGTGTGAAGTACTTAACTATCAGCAAGGGCGGTGTTGAAATTCGATGCTGACCTGTCTATATATGAGAGGATCCGGGTTGGGCACGTCCACGTTCTGAATGATTGCAGCCGTGATGAACAATGTATAGGTACGGTCTGCTCAACGAGTGTGTCGGACTATCTTAGGGAATGTTAATGTATACCAAGGGAGCGGCCCAAATCGAACCCAGTCGACGGCCGCTGGAAAATATGGCCGTCGGTGTGGTAGGTCTTGGTCGACACTTACAATGGAGATTACGGACATATCTGATTCTCTTTCCTAATCGGGACGTGGCTACTCTTGGACCGGTGGTTTTCTGTAACTTTACACCTTAACACGTGTGTTTCAACTAGTGTCGGGACAGTATATATGCTCTTCGTCTGTACACCTTAAATCCGGATTTCCATCCGAGGCGGGTGGCCTTTACATTCGTCCTTCTCTTCAGCCACATCTGCTATATATACGTAAGACCACGACGGTTGTAGACATGTCGCCTATTATGGCGTTCTCTCGTGTCTATCCCTCTCCTCAATCTGGTAACTTATGAGTCTGTCGCAACATTATCCAACTCAATGCGCCGCTTCGCTGCACAAGGTGACTGTTTCCCCTCTTCTACCATATATATGTCCACATACTACAGTGGACGGACAAATGCTAACGCCTTGCCAGTCATTACAAGATCATTGACACACCATATGCCTCCGAGCGGGAAACTAGCGGTTATGTGAATATAAGACCCAATCCCACTTTGTGGTAGCCTTTGAATCCGTCAGCGAGAGTCTCTCTTCTTGTGTTTACCTCGCACCCCCTGACTACTTGCTAGCCATTGTTTGATAGCTCGCGTTGGCATCCCGCGGGCGTGCAAGGAGTCCAAGATGCCTGCTACAGACCTTACTCGATTCACCCATGTCTTCAGAGCCGACATCAATAGACCCCGACGGGTAATACGCCGGGCTCGAGAGCCACTGTCCTGCCAACAATGCCGGACCCGCAAGCTGAAATGTGACCGTCAACAGCCTGTATGTGGGAGCTGTTTTAAGCGCGGCAACAAAGACTCGTGCAACTACTCATCCAACCCGCTGATAGGTGACGGTGATGGTCTCGAGTCCATTGAGTATGGACGGTCAACCAGATCAAGGCGGGGTCCTCGTTCCCGTCAGGAAGTGCACTCTCGGCTGCAAGAGCTCGAGGAACTTGTGAACGGACTGCTGTCACAACGGTCTGTCACGAGTGGTCGTGTCGTAGCCTCTACTCCCGAGAACTTGTCGTCTACCGATAACCTAGCAGCATCAGCTGGTCCTGATGCCCGTCACCTTCACACGCCAGATGCGGCTTCGGCCGCAACAGGGGGACATATCAGTAGAAATGGGATCGAGATGCCGTTCGTCGGTGCCACCCATTGGGCTGCTATTCTTGAAAGCATTCACGACATCCGCGACTGTCTGGAAGAGGGAGAGGGCGACCACAACAATGCCCCGCGTCCATCGGAACCACGCACAGCGGATAAACTCGACCCTCTCTTTGGCATCACCGGATCTATCACGATTAGAGCCGTCATGGCCGCTTTGCCATCTCGTCTGAAAACCGATAAACTGCTAGGGGTGTACGATAAGTCGCAGTTCACATCGGCTGCGGTCCTCCACGCCCAGCAGTTTCGACGGCAGTACGAGTCCTTCTGGTTGACTCCCGCCTCAACCAGCTTCCTATGGATCAGTATTCTCTTTTCAACACTAGCGATGGCTGTCCTAGACGACATTCCCCATGTGGGAGAGGAAGCGGCCTTTGCGCAGCAGCGCTTCTACACCACTAAGGCCATGCAATGTCTCGTAGCGGGAGAGTATCTCAAAGCCAAACCATTGGCCGTCGAGGCGCTCATTATGTACACTCTAGTCCGGGTGTCGGAAAGCAAACACTCGGACCCGTACCTTTGGTCCTTTTTCAGCGTTACCGTCCGCCTAGCCCAGCGGATGGGATATCATCGCGACCCTTCTCAGCTCAACTCAGCGCGAATCACCCCATTCCAAGCCGAGATGAGACGGCGAAGCTGGTTTCTCCTCGAGGCTTTTGACCTGATGTACTCCATGCAGCTCGGGATGCCGACAGTAATCCAGGATGATCAGTGCGATGTTGGGAGTCCGACTAACCTCCACGACGAGGACTTTGGCGAGGACTCCATCAGCCTCCCGCCTGGTAGGCCAGACACAGAGTCTACCAAGGCTCTGTACTTTACTTACAAATCCAGGCTGATTCGGCAGATGCGGCGCATAGTTCTTCAGGCCCTGAGCGTGCGTACTTGTGACTATGCGGAGACACTCGCCCTTCACGCCGACCTCGAGACCATACATGACAACATACCTCCGCCGCTGCGTATTCCAAATATACGCGGCAGTGTGGGAGCAGTGGCTATGGTTCAAACGAACACGAATCTCCATCGTGTCACGCTCGAGCTTATGTATCTCAAAGCCCTGTGTATCCTTCACCGGCCGTACCTAGCAAGACGGAAAACTGATCCGACATGCGAGGTCTCACGACAGTCTTGCCGGCAGGCGGCCTTGAGAATTCTTGAGCTGCATTCCGATATAGAAGTAGAAGTTGGACCGAGCGGGAAGTTGTTTGAGCGAGGTTACCTGCTCGGTACACTGAGCTTGCACGATTTCCTAGTTGCTGCCATGGTGCTCTGCCTTGACCTGAACGAAACGGCTGACTTGTCGTAAGTCTTGTGTATTTCTTTCTCCCGGAGCCACAGCTCTCAACTATTCAATACTCACACACATGAGAAACTCGCATTCGCTCTTCAGTAGTGAAGGGAAGACCAAACAGACCCTGGCTAACAATTACATAGGGCAGAAGATAGGGAAGTCGAGCTTCTAGCCCTCCGCGTTGCATACAGCAACTGGTCGAGTCGGGCTTCCACTTCCAAGGACGCCGCGCACGCCAAAAAGGTCCTGGGAGCCATGCTCAGGAAGGTATCCAGACCCGATCCTGCGAACCAGCAAGATGCGCCCCCTTCACCGGCGATGGCATCACAGAGCTCTGCTCGCGTAAGACCTCACCAGTCGAATCGCGAAATGCCGTGGGTTGACCATGACTATGAGTCCGCCCCAGCTGCCCCTTTCACTCCCAGAGTTCCAGCTGTCCTGCGGGAATTCCTACGGCAGGAGAACGAGACGCTAGGTGTCAAAAACCAGGGCCTGCTATCCACCATGAAATATCTTGATTTCTCGGACGTCACGACCGAGACACTTGATTTCTCTGGCGAGGATGATATGGGAAACCTCTTTAATAGTCCCAACGAGATTGATTGGGTGAGTCCAACTTCAGCATCGGGTCTTGTCCAGATATTCTGGGCTAACTTCTCGTTTAAAATCAGAACATGGTTGACTCCTATCTACTGGGCCATGACGGCGGTACGGAGATTGTCACAGAGGATTCTGTGGACCAGTGTCCTGTGGACTCTCAACCTGGTCCAAAATTTGCGCAGAAGACACTGTATATGTATGATCAGCCTTGGAGCCTGTTAGGTTGACCACAACATCATCCGACACGCGCAAAGCCACCACCAGTGTACTTCGACGTGGAATGAAAACTGAGGGTGGGAGGTATCCTGTTGGCAGCACATCAACAAACGGCATGAACTGGCCACACACACAGCTTGCAATGGGAGTCACCGACCAGTCGCGAAGCCATCGTCAGAGAACGACGCACCGATCATGCACTTCAAGTCCCTTAATCTGCCACCCAACCTTCGTCTGCCTTGATATTTTGATTGTGAAATCTTCTTCCATCGCGATCGTGACACACAACCTTAGCCCCAATCTAAAATCTGTGTGGTAGGCCCTTGAAACTCAGTTTGTCTAATCCTTAGGCAGCATTTTGGAAAACACGGACGCCACAATGTTGGTAGTGCTCTGCGATGACCGAAGCATGATGGAGCGGTAGATAAGCATGGTACGCTGAAAGCTCGTCTGAGCAACAGACCTGGATCGCAGGAACCTACGTGGTATAGATTGCCACCCAGTCAGTGATCAGCACTTAGGCAGACTACCTTCAAGTGCGCCAGGCACACATGTACCAAGCGCTGAATAGGTAGCAGTGGCGGCATAGGTCACATATTGGTGACGGCATCGCGGACGCGGCTGCGTCCATGGGAGGATATGCAGGTACGGTAACGGAGGTCTGACCATCCGTCCTGTGACTTCGATGTAGACTGTGGAGTACCGTGAAGAGGTACAGGTACTGGTACATGTGGTAGTCGTGCGGGTTTTCTCTAATGACTATTGTCTTTGCCGGTGTTGACGCTGGACGTGCCGGTAATTTCCTGTTTCCTTGGCGCCGGGCAGGCGGGTGCCGGTCTCGCCAGTGAAAGAACAAAACACGTCCTTTGTAGACGCAGAAGCTGGCGGGGACTCTCTTGGACTGGAGGCCGTAAACGCAAACCGGTGGCGAATAAGGAAAGATTGGCCTTGTTAAGCGCAGCCGCTCACCATAGACGCAAAAGCGCTTACTTCGGACATTGAGCGACAAGAAACAGGCTCGAGCGCTTATTTTAGTCGCTCTCCTCGAGGCTTGCTGTGCAGGTCGGAAGTTGTCGGCATGAGAATGGGCCCTGAATGTGCAAGTCAGTGGCAGTCTCGAGCCCACGATTCGAGTGCAACTGGAGCTAGATATTAAGGAGATTTAACGTTTGACTATGGGCTAACCGAGTGTCGTCTCGATAGACTTGCAGCCACTGGTTTGGTGAGTATTGCGGCTATTGTCTTATTTTAGACCACTTGGTCCTAAAATAGCTGGCAGAGGGTTGCAGCACGGAGCCATGCCGAACAACGGCACGTGGAGTTGGGTCCCTTGCATCATGATCACCATTCTGGTATACACGCCCCACGGTGTGCTCAGAGGCTGATCCGGGGCCGTGGTGGGACAAGTCAGTGTCCAATCACTCCCAGAAGAGCCTCAAGATTCGAACTAAGGTAAGATACCATGAACTAAAAAGAGATGTGATGGAAGCCAGTGCTGTGCATAGCGGCGACTTGTAGCCGCCACCAGTGAGGCGGTGGTGACCATCTGAGAGTCCTTGTCCTTGAGATCTCGGGACTGGTTGCGCATCTGGCCATCTGGAACATGAGTTGCCACCTGAGTGACCGGGTAAGCAAAGCATCGGGGTCGACATATCAGGCCCGGTGACAACGTCAGGAACAGGCAAGCGGCCACGCAGCGACGCGGCGTTTCGCCGGAATCCATGCAATGCAGCCACACATAGTCAGTACGGTTCGGGGTCACCCCGGACAATGGCTTGCAGCCGAAGCGCAAGCATCAATCCGGTAGGAAGCGCCTTGGGTCCACACGAACCTTGTGCACTCCGGTGAAAGATTCCGCAGGACTTTGCCGTCAGGATAATTAACCCCTTGAATAGCGTGCGGTTGCAAGGGACCAGGCAGTCAACGCCTCTCATAGGTTGTCGAGAAGGCGGGATGGGACGCTCCATGGTGAAAGTTGACAGATAATCCTTCTAGAAGCCAAGATGTTTGGTAGGCGTTGTGAAGGAGTCAGGAATGGAGGGCGCTTAGAGGTCAGCTGTAGTCATAACCGGGCGGCTAACTCGAGCGGTTCTTCAATGCCTCTGATTCGCAGACTAGACCTTACATCAGCGCCCGGATTCACACAGATCAGCGACGGCGACATGTATCGAGGGATAGAGGAAATATCTGTCTGAAACGTTCAGGCCAGGGTAAATACTGTGCATCACTATCTTCTTGTTAGTACCTGCACGCAACAAATCGAGTTCTTTGAAAGCAGCAAGCCCCTGGGTAATGTCCGAGATGCTTCGCTGTTCCGTGTACAAGCCTCGTCAATGATTGTGACCCCGGCCCGGGATACGCGTTGTCATTCATACCCTCGAAAAAGAAACGTAGCTCTGGTATGGGAAAGGGTTTATTGTCGTCGCTTTTATGTTTGGGGTCGAACCGGAGGTGGAAATCGCGGAGTCGGTAGTCGGGACTCGGAACGAATAAGGCGTCCATGACGGACAAGCCGGCATGGGTGGGTCTGGAGATTTGATGCACTGGTATGAAAAATCCGTCTGACTGCGTCGCTTCTATCTTACCCATGTAAAAGACCGAAATTCTGTGTAGTGTAATAAGCTCAGGATTTCAAAGTGTTAACAAGTCGTCGCGTTCAACGAGCGCAAGGGCGCCTCTCATGATTCATATATTCGGGTTGTTCTGTTGATCACCTTTGACATACAAAGATTCCCTAGACGGTCAGACGCAGACATTTGATGCTACGTAATACGTTTCTGTGGGAGATTCACTGGATCGCGCAATACGTAGAATGATTGATGAGCCGGATGGATGACGGGAGACGGACTGCTTTTGGACCTGTCGTCCGGTCCGGATCGAAGGGTGTTGATCTGGGGCCTCAATGCGACCAGAAGACCGGTCCGTCTGACATTCATTGATTCGCGGTTAGTGTTCCGCGCCTTGCCTCCGCCTTTCAGGCTAACAGCGCAATTCAGCGACCCATGTCCTCCCCCTTCGACTACACCGTCACACGGCGCAAGGTGTTACTTAATACTGCCGAGGGACGGGAGGTAGTCTACACGGTAAAATGTTGGTACCTCTACAGTGGGTCTAAATCAATTAAGGTACCTACGTTTCTACAAGGCTGCGAGCTCAAAACGCAAGTCTCGCTCTCAATGTAGGGGATCAAAACCCCTGCGTTGAATCCCGGTCCATCAGGTTGACCTTGAATGTCGGGCGCCGCCGATTTGTTTCGCCGTGATGCTCCCTGCACCTTATGTGGGGAAACGAAGACCCATATCTCAACATAACCCATCAGCATTCAGTAGCAACAACGACTTCGATGATTCCCCCTGCGAAAGAAAAGATTCAGAAATCTAACGACTTCGAAGCGGGCAAGCGACTGACCAGCTCGACTAGCAGGCGAGCCAATGCTTCTCCCCCTCTCATATGATAACCCGTGACTGGTGGTGATGTGACGAGAGTCACTTCATGCAGTGATACTCCATCCAACACTGAATTGCGACCACAGGATCAAATCATCGCAAAAGCGAGGAGGCGGTTCCCCCCTTTACAACGTGTTTCCGCAAGTATTCGTAAAGGAATGGTGCCTTAACCATGGGCAACATCGCGTTGAAGGCCAGGGAACACCAGATATTGTATGTATGTACCAATGGCGGCAAGAATCTGCGGATTTATTTCCTTTCGTCCAGATCGAGCATCGCTATTGCCCTAGGAAGAGATCTCTAGCTTATCTCGCGGCAGGAGCAGCTGCGGGAGGAGATATTGAAAGTCTTTTGCTGACGAAGTTATCCATGATATTCTGCCTCTACTCCTGCGCTTGGCTCTTGGAAAGTTGGAAGTCGCGGTTACTATATTTATCTCTCGCTTCGCGCCACCCACAGGGAAGCGACACTGGGCCGTTGGCAGTAATGCGTCGTCAACACTAAGCAGAATCCTTGTCGGCCACGGTCCAGAGCTGGAATCATTCCAGTGTTTCATTTTTATTTTTGTTGAAGATATATCCATGCGTGCGACATATTCGATGTCTCACGTCGCACAATACACAGGGCATGAACAATGTCTTGATGATAGTGCCGGCGCTCAGCCGCCACCTGTCCGTTTCTCTTCCCCGTAAAATCGCTGTTAAAAACCACGTTTTCTTGGGCGGAATAGGGGTCCTCGACTCCTCAATTGGCATGTCAGGCGGTTCCGTCTCGATTGTGGTTAGGGTGTCACCTTTATTCCGCAAATGGCTAATCAGTGCGACGACCGATGGCCCATGGGATCCAAAATAAGGTGCTCACACGGACTGTATTCCGCCTCGCGAATCCTCTACGAACTGCAGACTGCTTTTGGAGTCTCCATCTTTCTCCTCACCACAGTCATGAAAACTACCTGGTACGTAGTAAGCTAGCTGTGCGAATGTGCTCCAGGGAGAGCAACAACGGCATGCGCCGAGCACGATACCGATTCGGGCTCGTCAGCCGCGACAGATCAGCTTTGTCAAACCAAACACAGCCGCCCCAAGTCCGCGAACCGGCGGCTTGAAAACCCCGCCTGTACCCCCGGGGCTAATGTAACGATACGAGACTTCCCGTCAAAAAATTCTGTGACAAAGAGAGTACGGAGTACATGCGTTTGTTGCTACGAATCGGACATGGTAGGATTGCTAGACGCGAGTGCGGAACACCAGGTCCTTCAACAAACAGGCGAGACGAGGTTCACACACGCCCGCGCCAATTTAGGGCCATTTTGCTAGACCCATGTCGGCAAGTCCCCATTGGACAGACTGCACGGAGAAGCACCTTCAACACATCTTGCCCTCGCATCTCGCATTCTGTCACTGCGCAAGCTTCGCGACCTTCTGGCACTCTGCTTTGAACCTGATGCCTCTGGTTGGCGGACTTGCCTGGCAATGAAGCAGGATAGATATCACAACACCACTGAGTCGGCACCCAACCATGATCACTCGTCACGTTACCATGTCGCTATTGCCTGGGCGTACCTAGACAGACTGTGGTGTATATCTCGGCCCCGGTATTTTCTGCCATTGGGTTCTGGAACACGAATCAGGCATCATTGGTAAACCATCTTCGAGATCGGTGGACCATATAATGCGGAACCTATTACTTTCATGCCTGCCCTGTGTATTCTGGCAATATAAAAGTCAATCAGCGAGCCTGCCGGTTGCATCACCGCTATCTGTCTGTTGCGGGCCATCAAGTTTCGACCTTAGTCTGCTTGCGCCTGCATGATAGCGACCAGGACTTTCTAGCCTACTAGCATATCTACACGCATAATGTAAACGACTGGCGCCCAAGGGAAAGTGGTGGAACGCCGCGGGACGAGATGAGAAGATAGCCGCCTTGTTTGAACTCGTACACACCGTCGGCCTATGCATGAGCGCAAGAGATTCGAAATCTGGAAGACATGTTTTCCGTCGAGCTTGCTGATGCGCCGTGTCATTGGGCCACGCACAGTGATATTGAATGCGCTTCGAGACATATCGACAACGGCAAAATTTGACAAGAATAGGACATTGTGTCGGTTGGCTGCGCGCGGCCAGGCTCCCGGTTCCTTGAATCCCGGGAAACAATCGCGGCTCCTGGTTAATGCAGGTCTTCCCTGATCAGTTTCTGGTGGATTGCTCTCCACGGCTACCAGATAGACCTACACGGATACAGGTCGGCAGAGACGTTTTGTTCGCTGTGCATTCTTTGTCTAGGTTGTTCGTGCACGTTAACGACGAGAATAGATGTGCCTCGATCGCACCCCGTGCAGATCTCGTCCCCTTGTCGCCTCCGTGTGCCGGTGCATGCCCTAAACAGGGAAAGCACTGAGCCTGGGGCTTACGCCTGTGACTGCATACTGATGAGTCCCTCGTCGATGACTGAGACGGCTTCGCATGCTGCATGTGCCTTGATCCCCGGTAGCAGGCGCGTCATCATCATCATCATCATCTGGTGGGAGGTACCATTCCGCCAGATCCATTGTGAGCACAAGTTGAGGATATGAACGGTCCCTTGTCCACTCTTCAGCCATCTCCCCCTGGCTACCCGCGGTACCCATAATCCCTGCAAGGTACTGGTACAAGATCTGGCAGCGACTGCTGCATTTGCGCCGTCCACGAAGCGCCATGCAGCACCAAATGTTTGGGCTGGTCCGGGCTGGCTACCGATGCTTAGCGAGACAAAAGCGGGGCAACACTTGTGCTGGTACTTGAAGCCCGGTACATGTGCGCCGTCACACGTACAAAAGTCCAAGGGTTCCCACAGCAGCGCACCCACAGGGGCTCGCTGGCGCTGCTCGAGCTCTCGATGAACTGTAGCCGACCGACTTTCCTCCATGTCCATACGCCGACCCCACCCCGCTCTTACCCCTGTCGTGCCTTTCCCTTAACACCCAATTCTGACCTTCTTCCGCTCTCTGGGGCTGCTGGGCTCAGGCTGGTCTGGCTTGGATAACTGCAAGGACAAGTCCATCCGTACCTTTCCTTCCAATTTCCACCTCCTCGCCTTTTTCCAAACCTCAAGTCGCTCCGACAGCAGACTTACAAAGCAGTCTTCCGTTCCTTTACGACTCTCGTGCGCGTCGGTTTTACGTTGGGCGCAACAACTGGTCCCCCTCATCATACCCAACAACGTTCTTCAGGAGGCCCAGTGAAAAGGTGGCCAAGCTAGTTCCCCAACTGTTGCTCAGCTGTCGCTCATTCCCGACAGGCGCAGCATAATCGCGCGTCAAAAGGTTCAAGCGCCCATTTGCTGTCACTCCTTGGACTCAATCAAAAGGGCATATTTCGAGCAGAGACGCTGAACTGGGCTGGAAGCGGGAGAAAGCAGGCCATTCCAACTCGGCGAAAGGGAGGGTTTGGCAAAACTCGACTGCAGTGGGCGCAAAAGGTCGCAGCGCGAACTTCATGTGTCTCTGACGTGTCAACGTTTACTCGGGGTTTTGCATCAACGCCAGCCAGACTTCTTCCCGGAACCTGCATCGGTTGCTTGGATATTCTGATTTTTCTGCGCCGCCGGACGAATCGCCAAACCTCATCTGTGTGGACTTTTTGGTATCTCACGACACCGTTTCGAGAGTGACAGCAGTTTTCTTTCCCGCGCAGCAACTTCTTTAGCGGAGTTTAAGCTCGCGCTCAGGTTTTGGACTGTCGCTCGAGTGTGGAGGCTCTGCATGAGCGCACGACGCTGGAAACCTTACCTGGAGGCAACCGCGATTTGCACGCATATATCAACAGCCATCTGCCCTGCAGGTCGATCACACCGGTTTCTTGTTCCTTTTCTGATCAATCAAGCCTCAGCTCTCACATCCGGGGCTGGTGTGAGCTTCCGGACGGTCACGAATTTTCACGTCGGCGCCTGTTAATTTACCTGACACTATCAAAACCCAAGCGCGGGCCTCCAGAGCAGAAGAGCGCCTCAGCATTGGATCCGCTCCTTGGGAAGGCACCCAAGATATTCTCCGCTGCTGTTTCAGTCAAGGTTGCTTGCCTGTATCGCCGCAGAATCCGGACCCCACCTTGGCCACCCAGTGTATATAGTGTAAGTTTCACTGGCTCAGTTCCGCGTGCACATCCGCCAATCTGGAGCGGTAGCTCGAATTGTCACTTAAACTGTCAGAGTGGTATACGGTCGGGTTGCAGAAAGCAAAGTCAATGAATATGTCGACATTTACAGCCCTTAACGGGGGCTCACCAAAAGCGACAGAGGCAATCAATGGCGAGGCATCACAGCTGGTAACTCCGACAGAACGGACAGGTGGTCAGACAGGGAGCACATTGCCAAGGTCACGATCCGAGGTCTCAACAAGTCATCGGGAACGGGATGCCGAGAGGGACAGGGAATTGGAAAGGGAGAGGGACAGGGACGGCGGTTTCGTGCAAAGCCATGAACGGCCGCCATATTCTTCGGCAAACTACCCAGATGTCGAAGGCGCTCACAAGCGAAAGCGATCGGACGATGAGGAAATACGGAGAGATTCTCATCCCTCACCACCGGAGCGAGGTGAGCAGCGAACGTCTCGCCGGCCGCAATCAGCCGAGTCACGTGATCCCTATGGGACGCCGCAAAGGGACTATCGCTCATACGCTGAGGAGAGCCGAGAGCAGCATGATGGCTGGTATTCACGTGGTCGGGACGAGCATTCATCGTACGACCGTCGGCGATCGGCAGGGCCGCCGGGTCAGGGCGACGAACAGATCGGAGACACCCTTCGCAGGGCGGCGGGCCAGTTGGAGGGCAGCGAGTACGGCACGAGTCCAGATGGCGATGAGCCCTCCATGTCCATCTACTCCGGCCAATATACGCCCGAGCAGCGACGAGACGGCATCATTCAATCCGACGCCAAAAAGAGGAAGCGGAATTTTAGCAACCGGACGAAGACGGGTTGCCTCACGTGTCGCAAGAGGAAGAAAAAGTGTGATGAGCAGAAGCCGGAATGTAAGCTCCTCTTCTTCTCCTTCTGTTTGTGTTGGGCATTTTTTGTTTGTGCGCGCGGGTCGTGATTTCGGCCTTGTTTATTTTTTCGGCCTTCAAGAAGGTGTTGACAATCCTGCAGGTAGCAATTGCCTTCGTGGGGGCTTTGTTTGTGCCGGGTACCCGCCACAGCGAGGGACCTGGCCGAAGCCCGAAAACAAGCCCACCGCAATTCAGATCGAGTCGAAGGATCCCACTTATATTCCTCCCGGTGCTTATGGGATGCCTCAACAATCACAACAACAACAGCCGCAGCAACAACAGAGCCCGTATGGAAGCCAACCCGTGCCCAACCCGCAGCAGCACAAGCGTGAGCCTCTTCCTTCTTATAGAGGCCAACCCCTCCGGATAGATCCTCCTCAAGGGCGACCTCTGCAGACAGACGACGATCGGCCAACCGCGTCTACTATCCCCAGTGCTTCGGTCCATAGTCCAGACAACAAGCTCTCGGCCCTGTCGGCTTTTACCAATCCTGCCAACGTCTTTCCCACGCCACTCAGCGCGGCTCCTCAGAGCGCTTTCACGGACAGGACGTTCATGACAACTCCGATGGACAGAACTCCCAAGGAGTACCAGCGGGTCCCTCCGCTCCACGACCTCAGCCGGACAGATCCCGATGCATCACAGGGCGAGAGTCTTCCTCGAATCTCGGTACTGGGTGCCACCAGGACAAACAGCCCGTCATCCCAGCCATCCCAAAGCCACCAGTCGCAACGACCGGAGTCGGTCCAGGCAACCGCCGCATTGGCATTATCCCATACTCAATTCCCGTCGAATCGCCCGCGCCGAGAGAAAGAGGAGATGCTTAACGGCCGAGCCTATTATCCCTTCGACAAGGAGCTTGTCCTGGAACGTGAGAGGTGCAGCGCGGCGTGCTGGAGGTTCAACAACTCCACTAACGCCAACATCGGCGTGTCGCCGGCGGAGCGAGCACGACTGTTCCGAGACATTCTACACCCACCCAACGGCATCCAAATATCACCTACAGTCACCTCGCCCGTGACGCACGCAGGGCGCGTTGGGGACAACGCTACCGTTGAAGCTCCCTTCGTGTGCGACTACGGATACAACATCCAGATCGGCGATAACGTGTCGATTGGCCGTAATTGCCTGATTAACGACGTCTGCGACGTCAAGATTGGCAACAACGTCCTCATCAGCCCTAATGTCAGCATCTATACCGGGACTTGTACTACTAACTATCGTCGGCGCTTTGGCAACCGGGGCACCCAGTATGGAAAGCCGGTCGTCATTGAGGACGATTGCTGGATCGGTGCCAACGTCGTCATTCTCCCAGGGGTGGTGATCGGGAAGGGCGTTACTGTTGGTGCCGGTTCAGTTGTGACCAAGGTAAGAGTCGTAACATTCCCACAAGCCAGTATCAATGTGCTGACTTGGGCATCTCTAGGATCTGGCCGCCTTCACCATTTGCTGCGGCAGGGCCGAGGCCGTGGTTGTCAGGGGCATTTCTAGCTGAATTTCTTTTGTCGGAGGCAATGTCACACTTTTGCAGCGATTAATCACTTTGCACATCATCGACTGCGCGCGGTTCTTTATGATACCCAGTATAATAACACATGTCTACTTCTTGTCGTTTAAAAGATCAGCGAAGGTTCCCCGCAAGTTTTCATGTGTCCTCAAGCCGGCTACCTAGCGCCTGGAATAATTTGGCGGAGCGCGTGGAGTTGGTCGCGTACATCACAGACAGGCGTTGTCGGGTTGGGACATGTCAGCTCTGGCAGCTACGACCTGGCTTAGACGGGTAAGGCGCATGAGGGAGGCTCGCGAAATGACAAGAAACATTCTATTACATGCATTTCACGGATTGAGAATGGGCAGTGAACACGACGACACGTCTCCAAATGTAGTTCTAGGTGAGGCATACTTGCTCATAAAGTGTTGTCCTGGGGTACAGTACATACTTGTGACAAGGAAAGGAGCTCACGCTACCGATTCCAGATACAGCCTAATGTCGCCGAGGCTCTTGCTCTCCCATCGCTGAATAGCACCATACGCGTGGAGTCGGAGTTCCTGGTGAGGAATCCAGCGCAGACAAGACCCTCCGGAGAGACCTCCACGATAAGGCCATCTTGAGCATGACAGGACTTCATCCAGAGCGACGATTGGACCTAGAAAAACACTAATCCGGCTGAAATCAGCCGCTTTACGAAACAAGACATGCTCAACTGCATACCAGCCGTGAACTGTGTCGTTCCGCATAGAGCTGACTCGCCGAAGGTCTACCCAACACGTGGCCATCACTGGATAGCAGAACATAAAGTAGACAGGAAGACGCCAAGAACCTTGCCCTGTCTTGGCCTACACCGATCGCTAGCTGTATCGTGGTGGGCTTCACGCATCAGGCGATTGCTATTACCCTCGCTCGAGTTAACTGCTATCCCAGCCGGGTTTTACGCACCGTTGTTCAGAGTCTGTAGAAGTCGTATGAGTGTTCGAATCGAAGCTCGGCCGGATGACATCTTACTCAACCGGAGGCTGATATGGAAGTCCGGAAGCCGAGCTTGCACAGTTCGTGAATGCTCCTCGGGATATCACGCTTTGTTCAGCCAGTGAACAGAACACGTAGCCACACCGAATAGGCAGGGGAAATGCATGCAACAACTAAGCCAGGCAAGAAACGCGCATCGCTTTCTGTCATAATAATAGTAAATGGTATTCCTCCATAAACGCTTCCAGCGCCTGCACGGCCGCAAACGTAATCATTTCTTCAACCTCTTCGCACTCTTATCACTAGTAGCACTCATGACGCTTGCACTCCTCTTATGCGCCCCACTGCTCCCAGGCCGGACCTTCTCCTGACCTCCGTCCTCATTCTTAATGGAGACAGTCGTGGTCTCGGTTCGCTCGGCCTGCCCTCCCTCTTCGGCGTCACCATCCGCCGCGGCGCCCGACTCCTGACTATCCGGCACCGCCCTCTCCTCTCCGTCTGCCTTCTTGTCTCCAGACACGATGCCCCGCGCCCGATCCCGCTCTGCCTTCTTCGCCTCCTCAAGCTTGATCTCGGCGTCGACCTTGTCGCTCACCTTCCGCAAGTCCACCAGCATCGTGACAGCCGCCCACAGCAACTCGAACTGGGAGGTGACAGCAGCAGTAGGCATGATCAGCCGCGACGGCACGTCGAGTTCGGTGAGGAGATTCGTGATGCGCAGCTGTTGCTGGCCTGACTTGTGGCTGTACAGCTTGTTGATCTTTTCGTAGCGGAAGGTCGGGCCCGAGGTCAGACGATCGTGATGCGAAACACCGTAGATGGTCTCCTCGTGTTCCGTGAGTTTGCGACGTTCGAACTGTGCCGCGCTGCCCTTCTTCTTCTTGTCTGCTGCTGATGTGGGCGTGGCGTCGGCGGGCGTGGCGGGCGTGGCACTGACCAGTGAGTCGCGGCGGAGATGGCCCGGCGCCGAGGCCGCCGCTATGCTCTCACGCCGGTTACCCGGGCCGTCAGAGGACGGGTGGGCTCCTTGGCCGGCGGCGAAACCAGCCGAGGTCGGTGTCGGGCCAGCAGCAGCTTCGGCTAGACTCTTGCGTTTCTTAGACTTGTCGACGTTCATGAGAGTCTGCAGCAATGTCTGCAGGCCCTGGCTGCTCTTATAGATGCTGATATCCTGATCCGTATGCGGGTAGTCGAGCCGCTGGTACAATTCGCGACGCTCTTCGTTGAAGCGCTCCGTGCGCGCGAGGATGCGCTTGATCTCGAGAAGAAGGGATTCCTCCTCGCGGGCCTCGTCTTTGGAGCGGGCCATGGTGTTGATGGCGAATTCCTTGCGCCTTCTCTCCTCCTTCGGGTCAAAGTTGATCATCATCTCGTAAAGATCGAATTCTGGCTTCGTCATGTATTGGGCAGGTTTCTGGACGGCCATCATCTTGGCTGCCACTTCATAGTAGCGTGCCTTGAGGTCTTCCATTGTTCGTGGCTTCGGAGCTGGTATCACGGCTGTGTTCTCTGCTCCATCCATCTCTCCTGCTTGTGGTCCTTTGGGTACGTAGTCGTATCGATCCCAGACTACAGGCCAGCGCAGGTCAAAGTTCTTTGCCATCTCAAGGAGGTAATCTGTCTCGTCTTTGGTCCAGTCGTCGTTTTGGAGGTTGGAGTTGTACTGGTCCTCGCTGTATTGCGGTACCACAACCTGGACATTGAACTTTGCGAAAGTTGATTCCTCCGGCATTTCTGTTTTCTCCTGACCCTCCTCAGCGCTCTGTTCAACCTGGGACTGGACATCCGGCGTTTGGTCATCAGGATGAGGTACCTCTTCGTGCTTCCGCCTCCAGTGCTGTAAGACCAGAGCCCCGTTATCTCCCCGCGCCGAATTTGTGAAGTTGCGCAATTCCCATTTCGCAGCTGGCTTCCGGCTGCCGAAGCGTCTCTTTTTGAATACCGACACCTCAGGTACGATCGCTATCGGGTTGTCGCCGCCGAGGCTCTGCACTTCACGCGCTAGACCTTTCAAGTTCGTTCTAGGGGCGGCTGTCTTCTGCTTCTTGGCTGGTCTCGGGCCCGAGTCCTGGATGTTGAGGACTTCCCGTACGTCGAGTGACATTGTGAAGTGGCGGCAGTCGCGGCCAAAGGTTCAAAGGTTTTTGTACGATTGCGAGACGCGGCCTCCGGGTTTGGGCAGTACTATCTGAGGCGATGGACAAGAATACGGCGACTTTGCAGGTTGTCGCAGTCTTGGAATTATCCGAGTCGTCTTGGAGGAGATGGAAGTGCGATGAAAACGTGTATTTGCGATGGATTCTTAATTCAACTCGTATCGTATCGACACCGAAATGTTCGAGGTTGACGCGATGGACAATTCGGCAAGATCCGTTGCAGTGAATTTCCACTTTGCAGGATGGGAAACCTCTCCCCGCCGGGGTTACTTTAGCGGCATCCACTGTTGCAGTGGCACTTTGGTAGAGGGAAAGGGGAGACACGTGATGCGTAATAACCCCCCTGGCTGGAATTTTGAACGTGGCAGCTTCCAGCGTGGCCTTGGCAGTTTGCGCCGCGTGCTGGACTTTTGAATTTTGGTGCTCTTCAATCCCCCGAATACTGTAGACGAGTACGGCGAATCTGACACATTCTACAACTGTTCACTCCGTCCGCCCTGCCGCCTTGAAGCCAGCCCTACCGCCAAGATGAGGGCCGCTCTCCTATTCCTATCCCTCGCCTCGGCAGCCCAGGCGCTCTACTTCTACGTCGACGGCACGGCCGCCAAATGTTTCTACGAAGAGCTCCCAAAGGACACACTGGTTGTCGGCCACTACACGGCCGAGGAGTGGGACGATCATCGCCAAGCTTGGTGGCCGCATGAGGGCCTGAGCATCTACATCTCCGTCGACGAGGTCTTCAACGACATGCACCGCGTCGTCTCGCAGCGCGGCGGCTCCTCCAGCAAATTCACCTTTACGGCCCACGACGCCGGCGAGCACAAGATCTGCTTCACGCCTTCCTCCAACAGCGGCCGCAGCAGCTGGCTCTCGACCTCATCACCCAATGGCGGGGTGCGGCTGACCCTCGATCTGGCCATTGGCGAGAGCAGCACTATCGAGAGCAAGGACAAGGACAAGCTGGAGGACATCGTCACGCGTGTGAGGGACTTGAATGCTCGGTTGGCGGATATACGCCGCGAGCAAGTATTCCAGAGGGTGAGTTTTTGACACGTTCCAAGAAGCACACAGAAGTTACCCCCGTTCTACGGCAAGACGAGAAATGCCAATCTAACGCACCCAATTTCAGGAACGAGAGGCAGAGTTCCGTGACCAGTCCGAATCAACCAATTCTCGTGTCATTCGCTGGATCTTAATACAATTGACCGTCCTCGGTGTCACCTGCGTCTGGCAGCTTTCTCATCTTCGGTCCTTCTTCATCAAGCAGAAGCTCACGTAAAGACGGTTGGTCGTTGTGGAGGGAGGTTCGAGCGGGAAGAGCACGATATCCGAATACGTGGGGCTCTGTACAAGAAAGACATACCATGTTCAGGCTCGAAAGTGGAAGGACGAGGTAGATCGTTCATAATCTGCAAGGGACGGGTTGGCGTGGTGTGCGGTTCATGTTCTCTTTGTAATGATAGAAGTGTTCTGGTCTGGCCTGGTGCGCAAACGAGCTGTCAGCTACAACTTGATTGCGTCCTAGGGAATGAGGTGTCATGTGCAACGCGTATTCTAGTGATGGAAAAGAAACATGCTGCCTGGTCCTTTGAGAGGACATGTCCACTGCAGTTGATGGCTCCTCATATTGTGGTTCAACAGTCCCATTGCTGATCTATCAACGCAAATCCTACGCCTCGGTCTCACCACCCAGAAACGAGGCAGAGTGGTCGGACACCGTCCCTGCTAAGCCCAGACCAGGTTTCAAAGACGCATCTATTCCTTTTTCAACCATCTACTCTGCCTTCGCTCCGCCTCCCCAGGCCCGTATACCCCTTGTTTCGATGATATCTCACAGCCACCCCCGCACAGCCCACTGCCACATATTATAGACACTTGGAAGACAAAAGAAACTGCGACGCAAAGAGAAAGACAACCAGAGCCCAAGATATGCCAAAACCTCCCAACGCCCAAGCTGCTTTTCCGCAGTGAGCAACAGAAGTCGAAGGTTTATGTCGTTCACAGTCATGACGGTGTGTAAGATGGAACTCTCATCCGTGTCCGCACTTTGGGGCGAGATCCAAGTGAACCCAGCCATGGCAGTCGTAAGTCACCGGTTTGGACCTAGGTGGAGTGTGTCTCTGTTGTTCCGTACAGGGGCTTCTTGGGAGCAGACTTATTAAACCTTTTATATGAGAACCACCAGGGTTTTCTCCGCAAGAGCAAACTCCGGGTTATTGTTCTGCTCAGACATCGGCTGCGCGGACAGTGTTCAAAACCCCGGAGGGAACGAAAGTCGATGATGTTTTGGTATGGATATGGCCGTGGCGAGAGTGAGTGGCATGACACGGCCGAAACGAGAGTCGTCGAAGTGTATCCTCTATATCCCAGAGCAGAGTGGAAAGCATTAATGGACAGTTCCCGGCATCTTGCTACAGATCATACAACCTCGGATGCCTATATCTGAAGCTCGCACCCAAGCCGAAGAGGTTCGTACAAGGCGTTTTGGCGAAGTGGAGCTCCGATGGAAATCGGTCTAGCTGTACTTGGATGCATAGCTATAACTGTCGGAGCACTAGCCGCAGCAGAGCATCCTCATGAACTTGTTGATGCCTGTGGGTTGCTGACCATCAGTCGACCGGCCCGCGTTGGGCTGCGCCTGGGTCATGTTTGCCTGATGCGGCGGGATCGACCTCGAGGGCAGATTCTGCGCGCTGTTCTGGAACTGAGCTTGCGTCGATCCTGTTGGTGTCGCCATGTTGCCGTAACCCCCCGCTCCGGCCCGCGGCGTTGCCAGAGCGCCGGGCACGTTTTGCCGACCTTGCTTCGGTTGCTTGATCGGCGGTGTCGGGGGTTGCGCGGCGTTTAAACGGGCCATGGTAAGTTGGTTCTGGTTCCGAGGATCACTCTGGTGAGGGGTACCGGTACCACCTCTCGAGGCGGCGTGCAGCTCCATGTTGGAGGCACCTGGACGGGCGTTCGGATTGTGAAGGGCACCTGGTCTGTCCCAATCACCTCCCTTCTTGTCGTGCTTTCCAATCTTCATCCAATCGTACTCCCCATCCTCCACGCCTCCGGCATCCTTGAGGGCCTGGGTGAACAGCTCGCGCAGATAATCGTAGTCCGGCGTGTCCTCGAAGCCAAGGTTGCGGACGTAGGTGAGGTACTGGCTGAACTGGTCCGGAAATCCCTCGCACAGTTCCTTGATCGGCGTGGTCTGCTTTTTCTCGCCGATTTTCTCGTACTTCTGCTTGTTCGTAGCAGCCTTCAGTCCTTGCCAAGGTAAACCGCCGCGGAGGAAGTACATGAACACGTGGCCGAGAGCCTCGAGATCATCTCGTCGCGACTGCTCCCTGCCCAAGTGCGTGTTGATGCTCATGTACCTGGCAGTACCGGAGAGCGACTTCCGTTCCCGGTACGGAATGTGCTGCTTGGTCTTAGGGTCGCGGTACTGCTTGGCCATGCCAAAATCGACGACATGAATGACATTCGCAGTCTTGGTTCCCGGTCGGCCGATCAAAAAGTTGTCGGGCTTTATATCGCGATAGATCAGGTTCTTCTCGTGGATGGTTTGGACGCGCGATAACTATGAACATTGCGTCAGGTGACTGGACTGGTAACATCAAGGGGTATGAGCACTACAAACCATCTGCTTCGCCACCATTACGACCGTCTTGATGCTGAACCGCCTGTTGCAGTGGTCGAACAGATCTTCCAGCGAAGGTCCCAGGAGGTCGATGACCAAGATATTGTGTAGACCCTCTTGGCCGAAATAGTAGACATTAGGGATGCCGGCTGCAAGGCTGCTGTCAGTGGCTGAGTGCCTGAAGAGGGGAGCAGCGGGTTCAACTCACGGCAGCCAACGAGGATCTTATACGTGCGGTATTCATCTCGCAATTGTGGTGCGTCACTCTTTCTCGGTTCCTAGACACGCGTAGTTGTCAGTACAGTGCATCGTGGGATGCCGATTCCGGTTCGGGGACGAGGGTCGCCATGGGCGGGATTACTCACAAATTTGATGGCGACTTGCTGGTTGTTGAGGAGATTGGTACCCTCGAAAATGACACCGAAGGAGCCCTCTCCGATCTTCTTCCCTACACGGTAATGCACACCAACAACGTTGGACGACGAAGAAGCCATTGCGTGTTGTCTAGAGACTCATTCAAGAGTCGCTGTCGTAGGTAGTGACGGGTGGGACAGCGAACAAGCTGCCGAATACAGCCGTCGGACAGAGCAACAACGACGACGCGACTTGGACGGACGGAGGGACGAGCAGTCAGTCTGGTAATCAATGATTTGCGAGGAAGGTCATTAGTAGATATGGTAATAATTGTCTTCCAGCAACGCCACTATGCAGATGAGCGGCATCAAGGCTGGTGGAATTAAGGTTGTTGATGGGACATCCGTCGAGCAGAACGGCGGTCTGTCATGTGCAGGTGGAAAAGGGAGAGAAAGGCTAAAGCACACAGGAAGAGCGCGGTTAAGGTAGGGGGGTGGGTGGTTTGCAAATTTGGGTGTCTGGGCCCTCTGGGGCACCTTTACACAGTAGGTCTGGACAGTCGGGTTCGGTGCTAAAACGGGCAGGCACTGAAGCGAAGGGCTGGGTTATGGATACCTGTACGCTGTAGCCAGTGCAGTCCATCCATGGCTCTCTAACGCGGTGGGTGCCCCGGTACATGTATCTACTAGTAACCACCACCCACTATTAGGTTGCAGTAGGTACACCTAGCTAGGACCTCTCCCGCAGTAGGTTGGTAGGTTGGGCCCTTGGGAAGTTGGGGCTGGGCTAAACGTGCTTTTCGGCGACAGAAGTGAACTTTAAAAGGAACCTAGATGATCCCTCTGTCCCTCTTATCGATGCAGCTCAGCCTTTTCCCCCGAGACAACGCGTAACAGCCGAAAACCGTTGTGAATGCTCCACTCCGAATGGAATTCGCCGCAAGGCCCTCGGACGAGAACCACGTAAGGCAAGGCTGCATCGTGGGCTGAGAACTTACCTAAGTAAGGGAGGAGACCAGAGGGAGAGGCAACCTGGAAAAACCAGATTGTCATCTGGCAGCCGAAAGAGAAGCAGGGGATACTGCGATTATTACATAAACCACTTGCAATTTCAAGATACCTACCTACCTAGGTAGCTACCAAGCTTTTCCCCGTCTGTCCGGCGTACGGCCTCCAGGTTGCTACGTGTTGCAAAAAGAAGGAGGCGCTGGGGACAGAGGTCTTGGCATGAAGGACGCTATCCGTAAGGAAAGCTACTGCGCTCCTGCTTTTAACCCGAGTTGTCGCTTGTCCATGCTTTGATATCGAATCTCCGTCGAGGTCCACTCTTGGCGGGTCTCGACTCTTCGTCGTCCAATACGGCAACCATCTGTCCCCATCAGACAAGAACAATGTCTGAGCAGTTGCAGTTTTGGGCGACAGCATTTACATCCATGACAGTTTTTACGGTTACCATAGTATGGACTCTGTGTGTGTCATTGGCTTATGCGTGAGTTTGAGAGAGCCAAGGACACATGATCACAATTGGATCGCCGAGCCTAGACTTAACATACTGCGGTATGTCTAGGCTTGGCCGCCTGGGTGAAAAGTAAGGATTAACGGGCGCTATTAGCGCCAAGCGGGGTCCAACAAAACAAACAGGGAGGGATGTCCATGCCAAACAGTGCGGTCCATAATCTCCCGACTTTATTAGAGCCCTGACATCGTGAGTGCACAGCCCTACTCAGTTGGGAGATGTTCGCCAAGGCAGAGGCAAGAAGTGGACGGACTGCTGAGAATGAGCTCGTGTCAACTTGTGATAGACGGTCCTCTGTTTTATTGCTTCACCGAGCACTTTGACTCGATGTGCTCTGCAGTAGTTTGATGCTGTTATTGTCTTAATGTGCAGTGTGGTACGATGAATCTTCGTTCTTCAACATCGACAATTTTACGATTCCACGGTAAAGCTTGAGGACTTTCGATACGGGTATACCAAACAGAGTACACAGACAGAGAATACTGTGAATCGTACCATAGGTAGTTGGCTCTTAATCTGGATCGGAACCTGAGTATACTACCACCTCTGTATGCAAATTTCAAAGTGCTACACTTTTGATGAGAGGTTTAGACATCTCTGGTATACGAAAAGATCACCTCAACCTGGAGGCCAGCTTTTTCCCTGAGCACCGTCAACTGCGATGTCAAGCTTGAATTCCAATGATCGCGATTCGCCTTACCCAAACTCAGTCGCAGGCATTGGAGAAGCGGTGTGGACGTTTTCCATTCTCCCGAATCGATCCAGGAATGAACAAGTTGCGATATTTGCTTGCTGCGCCATATGAACTCCTCTTCAAAGCATAGGTCGTCTATAATTGTGAGTTTCTCAAGGTTCCTCGGCAACCACAACCCAAGCTTCGCCGAGTCGAGAACCGATAGGCTCCCCACGAGAAACGGCAAGGGAACCTCCAGGCTTTTTAATGCATCGAACCTGGCAAGCGGCGCCAGGGAACCCGTCACCCGGACTAATGGTTCCTCCCAACCCTCCCCTTCTGCCCTTGCCATGATGGTCAAGTGTCTCAGGCTCTGCTGGACGTGAGAGAGATCGGTAGAGATCTTATCTAGATCGATTAACGGCGTCATCCAACGGTTTTGCATCCTCGGGCTGTAGAACCATTCCCAGCGTAGCGTTTGTAGCGTTGGGATGACGGAGAGCACTTTGCCAAGATTACCTTCCCGTAGTATCCCAAGATCCAAGTTCCTGAGATTCGACGGGTTCGGTGGGTGCGCCGCCGGCCACTGGAAACCAGACTTGGCGTTGTCGACCGACACAGCAAGCTGCTCGAGCGAAGGCAGGTAGAAGAAGGCCAGGTGAGAGACGCCGAGACCGAAATTGTGGCGATTGCGTACGTCGCTCAAGAGTTGAACATGTGTCTTGGACAAACTCCGAAAGAAGTTGGGCGATCCTGGTCCACGGAGAGCCTGACAGAGCAGCATGCCAATATAAGGATTCCTTCTGACACAATTCTCCTCCAGATGAAGATACCTGAGATTCGGCACCTGGGACAAGACAAGAGTAAGAAGGGAGTCCACCTTTCCACGGCGCAAAGCCGCGTTCCACCTATCTCGATCATCCATCGGCAGATCTATTCGACACAGAAGTTTTCCGTATATCGCCATGTCAAGTCCATCGACAGGTAGGCACGGAAGATCTCCTTCATAGTGATGCGTGATACGGCTGAGAGAATCCCCTATCACGGTTATCTCCCGGACCAAAGTCGCGAGCTCTGGCCTGTCTAGGATGCTTCGCAGGAAGGGGACAACCCGCGGGATCTGGGAGTTCACGGGACCTGGTCCATCGCTTGGCCACTCAAAAGTCCACGTCCAGCTGATTCTGGAATAGAGATGGGGCTCCGAGTATGTGTGCAAAGCCTTGTTAACGAGACACAGCGAGTGGAAAGCTCTAGACTCGAGCAGTCCGAAAATCAGCCCTATAATCTCCGGCGGGCAGCCAAGGAGAGACGCATCGGCCATGTTGAGTCGTGAACGAAGGGCGTGACTGCTACTTGGGCTTTTTCATGCTGTCGATACCCGTGACCCGTTGCCTGAACATGTGCGGCTGCAACTCCTTGCAGTATGCGATGCGAAGACGGAACTTGAAAGTGATGATTGAATATCGCCAGCAGCCGTCAACACATTGCCAATAAACCCAATCGACACGTGACTTGAGCTGACTTTAGCATCATCACTACTTGTACCAGTGACCTACACCATTCACTAAGGTGCCAATCATCGACGAACTGGATCAGATGGGTTTCACAGGTATCAAGAGCCAATACTGATTGTCAAACAACTTCCAGGTTCTTTACCATTACTCGAACAAAAGACCGTCATGCAGCGGTTTCACGCCCCAGAACTCCAAAACTCCCGTAGCGAACCCTAACCCAAGTCCATCCAACCAACAACCCAGACACCATTCAGAAGCTCATCCCTAAGTTACTTATTTCTTCATCATACATCAGACTAGGCCCCACGATCAAGCAAGAAAGCTAGCCCCGACTCCCCTCCGGTCCCGCTTGAGAGGCGAGAACGAAGCGGCAGCAAACGCATTCTTCGTCCCCAGACCACCGGCATTCTTGGCCGCCAGACCAGCACGTCCGCCGAGGGCGACCTTGCCCATGGGGATACGCTTGGCCGGGGCGGCTACCGCTGCCGCCACGGGCACAGGGACAGCCGCATCTTCTGCGTCGGCAGCGCCGTCGAAAAGGATGTTGGTTGAGGCGCCGCCGAGCAGCTTGCGCTTCTTCTTCTTGGGTTCTATGACTGCTGGCGCAGCTGTTGATGTTGATAAGGATATGATTTTGGAGAGTGCAGCAACGGGAGTTGATGTCCTGGCGTCGGCATCGATGGCCGTTGCGTCGGTAGGAACCGACGTGATAGTCCTGTTCTTGAGAACCATTCCCTTTCTCCGTTTTACGATCGGCGCAGGGGCTTGGTTTTCCTGGTCTGCCGCCTCCTCGACCTCCTCCGTGACCTTATCTAGTGTCGATTCCGCGCTGGGTGCTTCTCGGCTCTTGGAGGCCGGCATGTTATGCTTCGAGGGTGACGACTCCGTGAGAGCGGGCGTGGCTTTCGTGTTGCTTGAGGAGGGCTTCTTCTTCCGTCCTGCGAGTCTAGTGGGCGACTCTGTGGGGCCGGTTGGCTCAGTGGTCGCCGCTTTGTTGTCTTGCTCTTCCGACGTATCCTCTGTGATTGGAAGGAGTGACGCATCGCTGAGGTTGATGGTCTTGTTGAGGAAGGGCGTGATAGAGAATGTCGACTTCTCGCCAACAGCTGCGGGGGCGAAGGGTTTCTTAAATGTTCGCCTTGGCCGGTCATCATCCTTGCCCGGTGTCTGTAGCACACTGATCTCAGGCCCGCTGATCTCATTGGCACGCCGCTTCTTCCCAGCTGGGGCTACCTTAGCTGCAGCTGCCTTCTTCGTGGGGACCTTTGTCGTCGTAGCCGTCTTTGCAGCCGCCGTAAGAGCAGCTTCTTGTGCTCTCTCGAGATCCGCGCGGCACTCCTTCAAATGCTCGCGTGCTTCGCGTAGCTTGGCCTTCAGATTGTCGATCCTCTCTTCCAGAGGAAGTCTCAAGGTCTCGGCCTCTGCGAGTGCTTTCTCGCCTTCTCTACGTATCCGCTCTTTCTCCTTCTTTTCGTCCGCGAGCTCCTTCTTGGTCTCTGCCAGCTCCAGTCTAAGCTGCTCGAGCTCCTCGGTCACGACGACTTCACTAGCAGCACCCTTTGCCTTGGACGCTTTCGCATCAGCCCGCATCTGCTTCTCAGCAGCCAAGAGCTTCTTCTCCGTCGCTCCAAGCTGCGATCGCAGCTCGGTGATTTCTTGCTCCAGCTCAGATGATGTGTCGTTTTGTCCGTGTTGAACAGCCTTCTCGGCCGCGCGCTTTTCCTTAGCTAGCTGCTTCTCAAACTCGCGGATTTGCTGGCGAAGACTATCCTCCACGTCCTTGTCACGGCCTTGTAGTCTCTCAGCTGCCCGCTTCTCGTTCGCGAGCTCGACCTCCAACGCGTTGATCTGGCGTTCGAGGGCCAGTTTCTCGGTCAGTACTGTCTTTTGGTGGGAAAGCTGTGACTTGAGATGTTCCAACTCGGGTTTGAGAACGTCGAGTTCCCGGGATAGAGCGAGTTTCTCTGTACGAAGCTTGGCCGAGTCTTTGTTCATGTCGGCGAGAGAATCCATCTCCTCCTGTTTGGGATCACAGTTAGTCAAAGTAGCTAATCGAAGTATGCTTGGTAAGCCTGGACTTGCCTTCAGGTTCGTCAACTCCCGTGCCTGGCTTCGCATCCGAAGCTCCTGCTGGCGTGCCATCTCTGAAGTACTGCGTAACTGCTCCTGGACGTCTTCGTGCTGAGCCAGTAGCTTCTTTATAATTTCCTCCTTCTGTGCCAGGGTATCGTTGATAGCACTGTTCTCGTCGCGAAGCAGAAGGCCTCGGAGCTTCAACCTGCGCGCCTCTTCGTCCTTGACGATCAGCTCCGCCCGGTGGGAGGTCTTCTGATAACCGATATCCAAGTTATGAATCATTTCGACCCTCTAAACACCAAATAGGAATGCAGTATCAGCATGGCTGAGAAGGGACCAACGTTGATTGGAGAAGCGGGAGACTGACCTTTTCAGAGTCTATGTTTACGCTCCGCAACGCGCGTTTTGTCGCCATTGGAATACACGCAACAGCTGTCAGCGGCTTACAAGATTGGAATTATGGGTCTGAGAGCAAAATCGCTGCTCTGAAGTTGATAATGTAGGTAGGAGATAGCGATGCAATTGAGTGCGGCGGGAGGGGTGGTGGTTGATATCGACAGGGTGTGGAGGTTGACGATGTCAGAGTGGGAAGCAGCCCATACAGACCAGGGGAGAAGTAAACAGTCTGCTGCAAGGAGTTTAGCGCACCATAGCACATCCATTCCCCGCCATCAGCCGTCCATGGATCAGTCGGGTCAAGTTCGGCTCCTTTAGCGCAGCGCTAGCATGGGAGCACGGGCCTCAATTGGAGCAATGAGGACACCTTTGGGTCGACGTAGCTTCGCGATTGTTAGATGGACTCCAATTCAATGTGAGCTCTGAAATTGAAGCTCAACATTCATTGCCCCTTGACAGCTTCATTCGTTTCCGACAAGAGACTCCACAATGCGCTGGTTGCAAGGTCTTCTCTCGGTATCTCTTCTGTCGGCCGGTGCCTTTGGTGCCAAGAAGTCGACTGAGGAGCGATTCAAGGAATACCACACCAAAGCCCTCTCGTCGGCGCCCGTCAAACTCAGCGATGCTACCTATAAAGACCTGACGGGCGTGCCCCGTGACTACACCAGTGTTGTGCTGCTGACGGCTCTTGAGGCACGGTTTGGCTGCGAGCTCTGTCGCCAATTCCAGCCAGAATGGGAGCTGCTTAGCCGCAGCTGGACCAAGGGTGACAAGAAGGGCGAGTCCCGCGTTGTGTTTGGCACTCTGGACTTCTCGGATGGCAGGGAAACTTTTGTCGCGGTAGGTTCTCCGCTTCTGCTCTCTGAACATAGATAACTGATCTAATCCATTACCAGTTGGGCCTCCAAACCGCCCCCGTCCTCCTTCTCTTCCAGCCCACCGTCGGTCCCCACGCCTCGCCCTCCGCAGAACCGCTCCGCTACGACTTTACAAACGGTCCACAGAGCGCCGAGCAAGTCCACGACTGGATCGCCCGCCATACACCCGACCGCCCACACCCGGCCATCAAGCGACCCTTCAACTGGATAAAGTGGTTCACCGTCTTCACCTTCATCTCTGGCACTTCCACCCTGGGCTACGTCGCTTGGCCCTACGTCTGGCCCGTTGCTCAGAGCCGCAACGTTTGGGCCGCAATCAGCCTCATCGCCATTCTGCTCTTCACCAGCGGTCACATGTTCAACCACATCCGCAAGGTTCCCTATATCGCGGGCGACGGTAAAGGTGGCATCAGCTACTTTGCCGGTGGGTTCCAGAACCAGTATGGAATGGAGACGCAGATCGTTGCAGCCATGTGTATGTTTCTCTTTGCCTTCAAAGAACGTGTTGACTTGAACTGACGTTTGGATAGACGGTATTCTCTCCTTCGCTGCCATCTCTCTGGCTGTCAAGGTCCCTCGCATCGCCGACCCAAAGACTCAACAGATGATGGTTTTGATCTGGTCCGCAGTCATGTTTCTCATGTACAGCTTTCTGCTGAGCGTCTTCCGCATTAAGAACAGTGGCTACCCCTTCTCGCTGCCGCCCTTCATGTGAGCGATTTGCATAACGGCACGGGAATGAGAGAGAGAGCACCGGGGAACCCATCACGTGGAGGTGACGATGATGGGTTCCAGTCCGGATGAAAACATGCAAGAGCATATCGCGTTGACTTTGGCCGGAAGGAAAAAAACTCACATGTGTACGAGTAAACAGACATACGGTCAAGGCGGACAATGTTTCCCCGGTCATACAGGAAAGGAAATGGCTTAATTAAAAGCAAATTCAAGGCAGCCTCGGGGTTCAATCCAATAACTTGTGTCATTTTCTATCTTGCTTACCTTGCAGGAATCAGAATTGCCCTGGCCTTCAGTAAGGTGAAAGGACTTGACACCTACCGCGCCAAACCCCGTCATAACCGAGTGTTTCTCTTTGTCCAGCTGAATGTCACGCTGGATGGTCTACGCCTGATCGACTGGCAAAACATCTTACCGCTAACTACTAATTGTCCAGCATCATCATACAACCAGCCTCTTGACCCCAGCAGCCTCGATCCTGCTCACCAAGAACGCGACCGCCTCCGGCACCCGTCTCGTATAATCCAAATGTATGGGCACAACCCACAGCGTCCCCGCACAGATGACATCCCCGGCATTACATATGATCAGCGTCTTATTCAGCGGAAAGCCCAGTATGTGCTCGCCGTCCTGGAGGGTCTGTGTATCCCCGAAGGTCACTACACCCGCTATCCTCTCCTTCACCGCCTGGGTCAGCCCTTCGATGGCACGGTGCGTGAGCGCGGCACCCTGGCTGTACCCGCTGGCCACAACGATGGACGTCGGACAGAGGGACGCGGCTCTCGTGAGGAGGATCTGCATCTCGCCTATGCCTACCGGGGGCGCGCCGCCGGAGACAAAATTCGTCTCCGGAAGGCCGAGGTAGTCCACTCCCTCCGTGGCGACGTCAGAGGGCCCGAATATGAGCTTGAGGCCGTTGGACAGTTGGGGGCCTACTTTATCGCCCTGGGGAAAGTTAGTGTCGCATCGAGGGCGAGGGGGAATCAGGGCGAGAGTGTGAGGTCAAGTACCATGTTGCCTGGACCTATTGTCTCGCGGGCAAAGATGAGAATGATGGGTCGGCAGCCGTAGCTTGAGAAGTCGTGCGCTGTAGTATCTGTCCATGTTTGTCGGGTCTGTACTTGAACGGGATGCGCCTGTACCGCTGTGAGGATAAGGGAAGCAAGCAGGGCTAGGGGTCCTCCGAAGTTGACCATCTTAAACTATGGATGGTTCGTGGTAGCCGGTCATCTCCCGTCGTTGCCGGATGGAATGAAGAGGTCGACAACGTCTAGTCAGACTGTTCAACCAGGTTTTGGGGTTGGCTCATTCGGCTCATTGTGAAGTGCCATCTTGAGTGTTATACTAGCCATTTGGACCCCTCGACGGAGCAGGAAAGGAGGAGCCTCGAGTGGAACCTTGAAAGGCTTTCGAATGATGAACATCAGAATGGTGGAAAGTTGCGTGACAAGATCGCCCTTTCGGCATCCCGATCCCGTGCCATGGATCCAGGTCATTGCGAGTCTGAATATGCGTATGCGACTGTCATGGGTGCATCACTTCGGAGCCGTATATTGGCGCGTGTTTTGTTTTGCGATCGGCAGTCCAATGGAAACTGAGGAGCGGATATTAGACAGAAGCAGTTTCACCTTTCCGCTTGGCCCATTAGATTCGGGTAATCTAACCCTGACAACGCATCCATATCACATCTTTGCTATAAAGTGATTGTGGGGTAGCTATGATGCTGGAGGTATAGGAGTGAAAAGGCAGCTCAGGTGTGGCGACGGAGATCTGATAGGGCGATGCGGATGGCCGGGCAATTTTGGCAGCTTAGCTTTCCAGCAGCGAAGTTTCTTAGAGGAGGTCGAGTATGCATGTGAACCGACATGATGTAGCACTGGAGTTCTTTTCCCACCTTCATCCTTCCAATGCAAGGAATAACAACACGAAGAGGTGAATGACACCAGGGCGATGAGCATTACGTTTGAACGTCTTCTTCGAGGCACTGCAACAAAGCATTAACCGTGAAGTCTTGTACAACGAGGCAAGGCGTAGGCCAGTCTATAGATGCGAAAGAAAGCTGCGACACATCGACAGAAAGAGGGTGAACTTTCGACGACAGGGAGTGAAAGAAATTCAAGCAGTGAACCCAGAAACGATTTACATGAACACTAAGTTAGGCTACGGTCAAGCTCCAGAGATGAGGCATTTCTGATCCTAAGCCAAGTCGTCTGGGAGAGACACCGGAATGGTGACACCAGGAAATATTTCGACGTGAAAATTTAGGGAGCTATGCTAAATCAAGTGCCCTTTTACTATATAAAAACATGATCAAAGGTATATAAAATGATATAAGGCGAGTATATCGGTAACTGTCGAGTTGTAACGGGGTGATTTCATACGATCATCTGTGTCTACTAACTGATAAATAGAAGTAACGGTATGTCTTCTCTTACAAGCCCTGCAATAAATTCTCTATCGATCAGTGTTCTTGTAGGGCTCGTTCAAGTTGACAAACTTTTCTGTTCGATCGCTGATCTTTCCATCCCGACGGACATTAGTGAATGGTCTTTGCATACAGGGATGGTTTTCTGTGTCCATACTGCCATCTGTGTGGCCTAAAGAGGTGGACAGATGTACTGCAGATGTACACTTGGTCACAGTGTCGCCCTATTATCTGTAGATTTGGGTTCTAGACAGATTTCTCTACAGGGATTTTGATGTTGCTAACTTACTTCTTACATTTCGGACACACGTTACTGGTGGAGATGAGCAGAACACTTGGACTTGATCGATATATTCATAACATATTCGTAGATTATTCGACCTTCGTACTGTATTCACTCCGTCTCAATGTTTATGAGCGCTAATAGCACCGTGAATCGGCATATGGATACCGTCCCACGTCCAATCCTTGCGTTTTGGACGACGCCCCTGCCACAAGAGCATAGCTTAACCAGCCTTTATGTAAATGTAAGCGTCCACCAAGGTACCTCAGAACACCTCATCAACGCTGCCGAATGCCTTGAGGAGGTTAAACGACTTGACATCTGCGCCTTCTGCACTGGGCTGAAGCTTCTCAGGCAATTCATCGTACTCATACTAACAAAGGTTAGTTCACCTTCTGTCCGCACGTCAATTTATGTGATCAGTATCTCACTAAACTTACAATTCCAAGATAAGCCTGGGGCTTCGAGATCTGCCTCTCTACATCTGGTAGCCGGTTCTGTCGCGAGAAGTTGAGTTTCAACACCCGCGACCGTACCGGGGTTGTGCCAACTGGGATAGAGGCATTAAACAGCTCCGTTGGATCGTCTGTTGAGCTGTCGAATTGGACGACCACCACAACAGTTGCTGGCCCTTGACGTCCGCTTTCGGCCCTGGTGTCCACTGTCTCATAGTACCGGGTGTCGAAGTCAGCGAGCTCAAAGATAGCCTTGCTCTCATTTGGTAGCATGTCGCTGTGCACCGGGATCGACTTGAATTCGTCCGAGTACAGCCATTGCACGTCCTTGACCGGGTAGAGCGCAAGGAATGGCCGTTCAACCTTAGCCGGAGTTGTTGAACGGTAGCGGAAGGCGGACTTGATGCCTGAAGTGACGAAGATGTCTGGGATGTGCACGCCCTCGTACCATTCTCTGAAGATTTCAGGCGTGAGATCGTCCGAGGTGATCTTGGAGTTAACGAAGAGTATGCCGGGTGTGGGTGACATGATGGCGACCAGAATCGTAGAGTCGAGACCAGGCTTTTCTTGATATTACTGTCTGGATCTTGAGTTCTTTTCGGAGAGTACTGTGATCGCACGAGCCCAAAGTTAAGATAAGTTGTAAGTTCTAGGTATGCTGTCAAACAGAGCCATGATTAGCGTTGGAATTATCAGGTCTATGAGTTGATTGAGGGACACGCTCTCGTCGGAATTAGGACACACATACCTATCGTTATCCCGAAAGGAAGTTATCACAAGACTGAGTAAAGGCATCAGAACTGGCAACGACAGTCCAGGTTATTATGTATTCTTGCAGGACGCTCAGATCGGACCTCCGCACATTGCACAACAGTCAACAGATACCGTCGTACAAGTGCCATGACTCCATGTCGACTTGGCGGATAACATTCTCCACGATGGGCTCAGTCCACAGCTAAGCGGAGCAGCTCGCGAAACCTTTCCCTTTAAAATAGGATTTAGCCAAGGGGCACTGAAATTACTCAAGGTGTACCTAGTTAGGTAGTGTCTTAAACCCGCATCTACTTTCCTTAGTTACTTCGAACCGCCCTTGCCGCAGTTGACAGGGACGTCTTCACGTCGAGCTTTGGAGTTGAATTAAGGTAGGTCCGAGGCAACTATGGACTGATGACTCAGCGAGACGACTCATCTTCTGTGGAATTGCTTCTCGCTTCATTTTGGCCGTTCTCGACCAGGCGAAACCTCATTGAACGACAATCCGTGGATGATTTAACCTTTCCGCCCTGCACCACTGCTTCACCAAGGTTAATTTTGTTTCAGAGGCGCGAGCAAGTCGATGCGCTGCCTCAGCACGGGGACCTCCTCTAATTGCTTGACGCCTTTCTGGATAACCAGTACGTTGCTTGCTTCCGTCCTGCAGGCGGCTTGTTTTGCTCCGCTTCCCCGGCTTGCACATCAGGCGTGTACTCTGCACGATTCCAGGTGAAGTGTTAGCTTGTTTCTAGAGCTATGATGCCGCTTAGGAGGTCATGGATACTTTCAGCATTGCTACTTCTCTCGAGTGCGTAAGTCCTCGTCTCTGGGCATCGATTATTGTCATACAGGAGAACGAAAGAAGCACGATACTTGGGACCTGATCGGAGACCGGCCCTGAGGGTGAAAGGCTGGGCAAGGCACGAATTTGGGCTTAATATACAGACTCTTCATCGCCGATGATCAGGATCTCTGCTCTGGCCGCGGATGTGTATGGTACCTGCAGTTTGACTCTGACCTCCCTCGTTCCATTTCCCCCCTGCATATTCAGCTAGGCCCACTCGATTCAGTATCATACGTCTTATTGTCATATGAAGCAGAGCCTGCAGATGTTTGCTGATCTCGAAGTGCGCGGTTCCTACTCAACCATTTCATGATTTCATCATGTGCGTCGTATCAAGGATCATTCCTGACAATCTAGACTCAACAAGAGACTGACAGGCAGGAAATTCATGCCGGTCTTCGTTGCCGCTTTTACTCAGTGTACTCTGCCATTCGGGTCCTCTGAAGGCAGTTGCGGACTGGAAATGTTGAGAGCACTACCGATACCAAATGTTCTCTGTCTCTTCCCCACCGGCAAGCCGACATTGTCCATTGGATGCCATGTATTTATACTTGACACAGTCCGTGTTTCTATGTGTCTTATCTCGCAGGCTGTCTTCCACATCTACGTCGGCAGCAGTCACAGCATTCGTTAATTGTGGGAATATATTCCCTAAGAGTTTCTATTAGCCACGCGGCTCGTTCAAACCTGAGATTCGGTGGGAACTATCGCCATCGTGTAGCGCTATCAACATTCCTGCTCGTTCATCGTCATGCGTGTTCTCGACGTGATAGTCACGACCTGGCTCCTGGTGGCTTCGGCTGTTGCTACACCCATTGACTCGGTATTGAAACTCGGGATCGACCATGTAGCCGAAGCTGGACGGATCAAACCCGAGTACGCCGCCAACAAGTGCACCACACCATTGATCAGAAAGGAGTGGTGAGTCGGTCCTTCTCAATAGGGATATCGAGATTTGGCCTAAACCTGTTCGTTTCTTGCAGGCGTACCCTCACTTCAACAGAGAAGCATCAATACATCGCCGCGGTAAAATGTCTACAAGCCAAGCCGCCACGTTTGCAGGAGGCTTTTACCGGTTCCCGATCCCGTTATGATGATTTCGTGGGTAGTCATATCAGCCAAACAGGCTTCATACACTTTAATGTTGGTTACTCCAGGGCTGTCACCCTCCAGATCGCCGCTCACACTACTTAGGGGATATTCCATCCGTCAGTCAACTCCAACTCACGCTTAACCATAGAGTCTTGATCTAAATTATGCAGATGGCATCGCCTGATGGTCGCTCAGTACGAGGTCGAACTTCGCAGTGAATGCCGGTACAACGGCTCTCAACCGTAAGTCGCAGAACCGTGTTACACGGCTTACCGTACACCATAGTGACATCTCACTGAATTCAGCTGACAACAAGTTACTTTTAGATACTGGGGTGATTATATACAATCAGAAACTTTGTCAGGAACATGGTCCACTGACGAATACAAGACTGGAGTCTAGACGCGAAAAGCGAAGAAGCCTGGATCAAATCTCCAGTATTCAGCCCTGTAGATGGTTTCGGAGGTTCGTTCCTTCGGCAATTTCTTGTATGGGCGCCGTTGACATGTCCTATATAGGCAACGGTCCATATATCGACAGTAGCGAAGATCCAAATGTTTTGAATCATATCCCTGGGAAGGTAGGTGACTTCAACTTTATCAATATTTAAGACGCCAGCATAAAGTTGACACTGACATCTCAGACCGGTGGTGGTTGCGTGCAAGACGGACCATTTACTGAGGACAAATATAAAGTCTCAATGGGTCCCGGTGTGTATACGGATCCGAACCCTAGATGTCTACGTCGGGACTTCGCCCCTGCTTTTGCAGTCTCCAAGTGCAATGGCTCCGAAATCGACTGGTCACAGAGTGCGGAGACCTTTGCAGACTTCGATGAGCGTGTTCAGGGTGATATAACCATTCAGGGGATGACATATCATCCTGGCGGTCACTTCGGAGTTGGAGGTGAGCTGGGAGAGGTACCAGTTTCTGCTCCGCTACCTTGTATGTACGAGAGGCTCGAGGTGCTAATCGTCGGCTCAGATAGCAAACCAGTTCTCGTCGCCAGGTGATCCGATCTTCTACTTGCATCACGGAAATGTGGACCGACTTTGGGCGAAATGGCAAGCCAAAGGTAGGGCTCAAAGAGTGAATTGATCGAAAGAGCAAGATCCTTGGCTGACTATTGCTCATGCAGACATGAAGAAGCGAACAAAGGATATTGCAGGACCAATTGTGCAGTTTGCCTACCCATTCCACTTCATCGACAGTGCACCGGAGACTAGTGATCCAGTCACACTGGACACACCGATGTATTTCTCTGGATTACTACCCGGCGAAGTAACAGTCAGGGACGCTATGGACACCAGAGGCGGGCATCTTTGCTACACATATGACAAGTTATGAGCATGAGTGCTGACCAAGGGCTTCCACACAGAGTTGTGGTTTCATGTCATGGATAATTTGGGAGCGATGCATGTCAAGAGGGTCTTCTGTCCTTATGAGAATGCTTTGACAGGTTTCCTCTCTTGACTGCTCTTCCACATCACTACTTTACTTGTTGGCCTTGGCGCCCTGCATTCCTTTTTTAGAGTTTCTCTTTGACCTAGTGTAAATATCATAGATCCTTGCTGCCAAAGGGTGAACCCTTTGTCGACCCCAGTTGTTGCTATTCCTTTGTCAACGAGTTATCACCTCCACCTCACCCAACAATGACAGTGAGCCAGAAGGTGCAGACCTATTTCGTTCGCGTGCCTTCGGTATCTCAAAGGACAGTGACAACAGCCTGAGAACAAATATTTAGACCATGCTATTGCCGAATCCGGGCATCTTCCAATTCCGTTCTATTTCATTTCTATATGCTAAAATCAGCGCAAGATCCCATCACCACCACGATCAACTCGTACAAAGAAAAGGCGCCAACAACGGCGTCTTTCCCCATCATTGATCAATTAAGGAATGGAACCACTTGAGCGATGCCCGCCAGACACATCCACCTTACGCAACCGGCTCTGGACTTCCAAAAAGCTCCATCTTACCGAGTCCTCCTCGAAGCGTCGAGGGCTGCCTCGTCCTCAGGTTCCGCCAGCCCATAGCAGCAGAAAGAATGTAGCCCTCCTGACTCAGGAAGCCAACAAAACCCTTTTGCAGGCAGCTTGTTCCCTAGCGCGCCACGGCGATGCCTTTCCACCCACAGATTGTCCAATCCATCTTCAAGACCCCCGCCACCACCTCCTACAAGCACTTCGCAGAGCAGAAGAAGTGTACAACATGGCTCTGGAACGGAAGAGGTTCGACTTGATGGCCAAAGCACAGCTCTTTAGGGGACATTCCTATAAAGCAATGGGCATGTGGGATTTAGCGTACGAGGCTTACGTCAGGGCGGCTAGTCATCGGGAGTTTGCAGCTGATACATCTGAGAAGGGCTTGGAGGCGCTGACGAGCTTGTGTGGCGGATTGAGGAGTGGGAGGACGCCGCTTGTGCACGTCAGTGAGGTGACTGGCGCTGAGCAGCGGGGAAATCACGTCGTGAGAGCGTTGTTCCGATGTGGCATCTTCGGAGATATTGGTGCTCGAGGAAGAGATGATGCTTCTATGCCATCTGTGCAAAAGACACGGGCGGTCCAGCAAGAAGAACTTGCAGCAAAAGAATGGGACAACATGGAACTTGTTGAGGATAGGAAAGAGAATCTGCATGGGGGTGATTTGCCGACAGGCAAGGGAAGAAACGAAGATGTCCAAGGAGACGATCACGAGAACGGGGGAGATGAAGAGAGTGAGATTGACTGGATAGCTATCGGCTCCTGTGAGACCAGCATAGATGATTCTTCTGGTCCCACACTTTACACGAGATCCGAATATCCTCCTTTAAGATCTGCACGAGGCAGACTTGTCCCGAGGAAAAAGCTGTGGGCAAGATACACAGTCATGACCTAGGCCCCATCTCATGAAAACCATATTAGCCCTTGCTCGCATTACAATAAAAGAAGAAGAAATGAATGAAAGATAAGTCTTTGACTGGTTCTTCGGACGAATACACTATTCTGTGCTCTTTAGGTGCTCCCATTTGTTGATGGCAGCTCTTTTCTCTGTGATCACCCTCCCCTTTGTTCATGCCGGATTCGGCATTCAAGAGGCGTCGACATGCCTGGCCTTTGTCCACTCCCAGCTATTGCTAGCTCCGAAGTGGTCGAGTTGTGGCAAAAACAATTCCATTTGAAGCAGGGTAGCGCCAGCTTTGCGTCCCTCGTCTTCTGAGTCCAGCTCAAACATATCTGGCCTAAACGATTGGAAGTCAAAATCACATAGTTCAGCATAGTAACACGAACGCCACCGACACCAACTCAGCACCAGCTTCGCAAAAACAATGTCCTTACACGAGGGGAGCGGCACGCCGATGTCACCTGCTTCAGGGCAGTCCGAGGACGCCGAAAAGAAACTTGAGGAGAGGGTAGCTGAAATACCCGCTCCTGAGTCTCAGAGTCCGACGGCTGGATCCAAAGATGTCGCCACTATGGGAGGTCCACCTGTTGAGCTGGATCCATCAGGAAAAGCCCAAGTACAGCAGCCGAAAGAACCAGATGAAAGGCCCCTATTCTACCCACGGGCACCGTCGCCAGACCCCCGTCTTGTGGCTGCCATCACGGGACGGAGAAGGGAGGCGTACGAACAGGACGGTAGCACCCTGGGACAGACCGATAAAGTGACTGATGTGTTTGATCTGCAACGGCATCTCGCCTCTATCAACAAACTTCGCGGCCCTGGTAATGAAGTCACCACTGAGGAGTGGCAGGCTATGGAGGAAAAGTTGACCAAGATTAGCCAAGGCCAGTGGTATAACGAGGTCCTCCAACAAGCCAGAGAGTCAGGCAATGATTCTGTGGGCTTGGAACATTTCCGGAGAATGATCGAAGAGAGGGATGAAATCCCGTTGAATACCCTGCGCGAGCTTCTCAAGTTTCCTCTGTTTGAGCAGTTGGATCAACTCTCGAAAGGTCTAGCCGCAAAATTTAAGGACGCCGCAGACCTGACCACCAAGGCAGATATGGACAAGAAGTGCGAGGATGAGAAAACGTCTTTGCAGGACCAGATCAGCCCGCTCAGGGCAGTGTCGGCCTTCAAAGACCAGACCATTGCGGAGCTCCATGCCCAATCAGGGAGTGTCAGTGAGAACACCACAGAGGTGGCTCAGCTCAAACTTTCCATGGCGGCGAAAGACCAGACGATCAAAGACTTGACGGCCAAGAGCCTTGAAAATGGGAAGACATGCTCGGAGGAGAAGGCCGCCTTGCAACAGAAGATCGATGACCTCAAAGATGAGTCAGCTTTCAGTAAACTGACAATTGAAGAAATGAAATCCGGAGGAACAGGTGCTTCCAAAGCCAAACGGATTGCCGAACTCAAACATCAGAGGGAAAAGCTGCAGGCCAACCTCGACAAAGCAAACAACAAAGTGAGCGAACAGGATCGCATAATTCTGCAACAAGGTGGCATAATCAAGGATTTGCATGACTACAGTGACGCCTTGTTACAGCAGGTAGAGTCCCTGGAGCAGCAGATCAAGGACAAGGACACATACGTCGAGAATATCGACCAACTAGCTAAGCAAAGAGACGAGGAAATCGGCCAACTAGCTAGGCAAAGAGACGAGACGATAGTGGAAATGACGAAGAGGCTCGAAGAATGTGAAAAGTATTGTCTGGACCCCGAAGCTTCTGCGGTCGCCAAAATGGCAGAGAACCAGGTTCTCAAGGAGCGGCTCAAGATGATTAGGGAGAAGGACATTGAGATCGAAAGGCTGAAGGATGAACTAATCCATTTGCGAGAGCATAGCCGTGCACTTCAGGGTGACGTTAACGATCTGCAAGCTGAGAGAGACAGCCTTCTTCTGAGACTACCAGAAGATCCCAGTCAACAAGCCAGCCAGCTCTCTACTCAGATGTCCCTCAACAACACCATGAAAGACAAGGAGATCACAGAGCTCAAGGCTAGCCTCCAGGATTGTGAAAAGCATCGCAAAGATGTCGAAGCAGAAGTCAGCCAGTTGAGAGAAGAAACGAAAACACTTGCCGCTCAGCTACAAGCTGCTTCAACGACCTACACTACTGCTCCCGAAGAAGATGACAGCGAGGATTCCAGGATACAAGAGCTCGAAGGCCAACTACAGGGGATCGAAGCAGCGCGAAAAGATCTATCTGGGCACGTAGATGCCCAGCGCCTGGCTTATGAGAAGCTGAAGGAGAAGAATGGAGAGATAGCAGGCGAGAAAGCCCAGGCCAAGAAGGATTACGAGGATATGCGGATGACTGCACGGCAGACCCAAAAGGACCTCGAAAAGGCTCGGAAAGACCTGGCAGCAGCTGAGCAGAAGAACAGCAGCCTCGAAACGGAGAAGAAGTCTTGGACGACGAGGCACAATAAGCAGCAGCAAGAAGCCAAGGACCTCAAAGACAGGCTGAAAGAAGCCGCGCACAAAGAGTCTGAACTCCAGAGCAGGCTAGAGGCATGCGAAGCAAGGTGCAAGACACTCCAAGACAGTGTGAAGGCGCTGGAAGACCAGCTTCGGACAGTCAAGAAAACGCATGCTTCGGAGCTGAGACGTCGCGAAGCAGAACGCAAGCAGCTTGACCAGCGGCTCAGAATAGCCGAGGCCTTTGAGAAACCGACCGGCCTAGGTGGTTTGGCACCTATTGACCCAGCCACAAATCCTCTCCAAGCTACTGTTGAAGATCTGCGCAGAAAGCTCAGCGAATGTGAGGAACATCGCAGTGAGCTCCAAGACAAAGATGCAAGTTTGGAGAGCTTAGCAGCAGGAAGCAGTCTGCCGGACAGCAGCCCAGAGACGAAGCTTGCCCCAGATCTGGTGAAAGAACTTCAAGACAAGCTTGAGGAAAAAGACAAGGAGTACAAGAAACTGGTTCGGGATCATTCAAAGTGCCAACCGAGATATGAGGAACTTCAAAAGATGCTCGTGAGTGCAACAGAACGCAAGAGATTCGAAAAGTCGTTCGGAAGCGACGACTCGCCACCCATCAACCCGCTTCAGGCCACCGTAGACAATCTGCGTAGCAGACTCAGGGAGTGCGAAGAACACCGGAAGCAACTCGAGGACGCCAAAGCCAAGGGGCCCGAAGAGAAAGCCCTGGAAACTGGCTCTCCGGACAACGAATCGGTAATAAAGGGTCTGCAAGGCCTTGTGGCCGAGCTGCAAAGCAAACTGGCAGCATGTGAGGAACACCGCAGAAAGCTCGATGGGAAATGGCAAGGAAAGCTCCCATCTATATCAAGAGCAGGACGAACTGATTCGACCCCACCGAACAAGGCACACCACATCTCCCCATCTCACAGTCGAGGCTCTAGTGCCCTCTCAAATTCGCCCGAGACCAGGCGACCAGCATCTTCCAATCCCTCGAGTTCGCCGGCCACACATAGAATGGACACAAGTTCCGAGACAGCAGCCACCGAGCTCGAAGAGGAATCTAACCAGACCCCCACGAGCCCGGCCGAAATCGAGGCAAAGTTGAGAAGGGTCATGATGATCAACGAGCGCTTCCGAAATCACATCTTGGAAGAGAGACGCCGAAAAGAGGATCAGATACAAGCAATACACGAAAGCTATCGTGCGCAACTTGAGCGGGATGCAATAGACCGGATGCGAGCGCATCACAATGAACTGGCAACGGAGCGACACGCAAAAGAAGCTGCCAAAGCAAGAGAAAAATCTGTCCTAGCAAGAGAAGAAGAGACCGGTAAGAAGTTCGGTAAATCAATTTGGGCAATAGACAGGGCGAAAGAATGGTATTGGGCCCGGAAGTGCGAAGACCAGAAGCCCAAAGCGCCGGGCGACTGGACAGCAGTGCTGGACGGCCTCAAGGAGATTCTCGATAAGGGCGATCCAATACTCACGGCCATGAAGGAGAAGGCTGAGAAAGAAGGAGAAAATTCTGACGCCGCTAGCTGGCTTCTCGTGAATGACCGGCCGCGCGAGGAAAGACCGAAGGCCAGCTATCTCTGGGCATGCGAGAAGACTGGTATCCCACCAGAGGACCACGTATACCCACCGGAAGATCGTCGGCAAATAAGAGAAGAGGAAGAAATAGCGCTTGCGAAAGGCGCGGCACAGCACAAAGCAAGGGAAGAGCAAGAGGCGGCGCGGAGACCTCTCGGGGCGCAACGACTAACTCCGTCGATATCTCATTCCTCCTCCGTTGTTGCTTCGAGGACACCGAAAATAATAACTAGCGAACCCGTGGCAGGACGCACTTCAGGAAAACTCCCTGAAGAGCCTGGCAGGCTAGGATTGAGACCAAGGCCAAGGGCGAATGTACCCAGAGGCAGCAATGAGGACCAGGACGTCACCATTATCAGCACAAGCCTCCCACCCGCGGCACCAACTTCGGATCCTTTCAACCCTAGAGTGGCTGACAATCCGGAAGGCAGGGTCTCGATGCATGACGACGATGGCAACGGGCCTCCTGACAACAACGACCCTTCTGACGACAACGGCTCTCCTGGTGGCGGCGGACCTCCCGGCGGCGGCGGACCTCCCGGCGGCGGCGGACCTCCCGGCGGCGGCGGACCTCCCGGCGGCGGCGGACCTCCCGGCGGCGGCGGACCTCCCGGCGGCAACGGACCTCCCGGCGGCAACGGACCTCCTGGCGGCGATGGCAACACAGGAGTAACCGGACGTCGCCGAGACGAGATGAATAGCAACAGATCGTGGGCGACTGTACGGCGGATTGCGTTGTTGATCACAATCGCGTGGCTCATTTTCATTGTTTTTGAGGGATGGCGAGCGAGCAAAGTCATCCGCACAGGTTATGGATATTATTACCACGGTGGATTCAGCGGACTCCAGCAGGATGTGTGTTTTGAACGATGGCAGTTTGGTACAGTTACTTTCCTCATATGGTTTATTGGCGTTATTTCCTTCAACATGGCAAAGGGCACATCGATTTACTCGGAATTCGTGGTCGAATTAGCGGCAGCAATCATCGCCGCATTGCCCAGAAGACGACCTCATCGGGGTTAGGGTTGAGGACGCAGAGCGAATATGCCGATTTAATGTTGAGGATTTGCAGAGTTGTTGATATTTCGCCATCATGTATGGGTGTTTTGCTTGGGATCAGCACGGGGTGCCGGAGTACGCAGCAAGTTTTCGGTAGATTGTGATAGGGCCCGGATAAGTTGGACAGAGCGTAAATGATAGTTAGTGTCACAAGGTCTGTTACATTCGGATGTGCGTGTCGCTTCAAAGGAAGCGCAGTGTCATGTCCTGCGTTGAATTAGTATCCATCAATGACACTCGTAGGGAAAAGGGGATATCAGTGATTCTGCTGAGCGACGGACATACCGATCTGCACGGTACGGCCAGTTCAGACGCCACAATATCGTCGAAGGGCCGAGATGGCATGATAGCCAGGATGAGAAATCTGTCCAAGGTGTGAGCCATTGCATACGCTGTCAAGGCTTGGATACAGTTCCTCCAGGGCTCGACAACAACACAGGCCAGGTACCTACCCCACGATGGAAGGTGTTGGGCAGAAGGAGAACACGACCGGATCTCATTTACCGAGGTGCGTCTCGTGACGTTGGCCTAAAGGTCTCGTCCAGAATGGATATAAACCAATAGCACATGTGAAAGAAAAGGGTAGATATAGAAGACAAGGGAAGAGCGTGAGTACTGCTAATAAGCTCGGTATTGCACTTGCAGAGGCCGGTGACCTTTTCGTCAGGGTGGCCAGTTGTTGCCAATCTACCTAAACTCACAGCCAGTCATTGCCAGGCAAGTCATCTCATCATGGACTGTGCGGCCACACCTTGATTCCTTGCTGGACGCTCCAGGTCGCCGAGAATGAGCCAGCCTCAGGATACGATGATGGGGAGAGTCCGAAGGGTGCGGGTGCATATTGAGGACAAGGCAGACGAGGCAAGTGCCTCGCTGAGTGTTCCACCAGTCAAGTTGCCTTGGCTTCAAATAAGCTCGCAGAAGCTTTTGTTACACAGCAGCATTCCTTGAGACCGTGTCCACTAGCAAATGCTGCCATGGCCTTGGCCGTAATGCAGTGGCCACTGCGACTTTGCCATGTGGGTGTCGTACTACACGGACCAAGTGGTGGGAAGACTGAAATCGACAGAGGCAGAAAGCTTGCCGTGCGCGCGGCTCAAGGCGTGCTGCTTCGTAGATCTGCGTCTCTGAGCCGTTTCCAGGTACTATGTGTAGGTTCCGTATCCGGGCCCAGCATGCCGCTGCCGCTGCCGCTGCCTCAGCCTGTCTCAGACTGTTGGGATTTTCGGACGAGCAGTTCTTGTGACTAGTTGTTGATGATCGATGCTTGCTGCTCCTGCATTCGCTTCAGCACTGGAAACGTGCGTCTTGCACATTGTACATGGTCCTCTCTGCTTTCTTCTGCCGAACTGTGGAAAGAGGACATCCTTGACTCCAATTTGGGAAGACAGAGCAGGCTATTCATGCTGTCCAGTTGGCTAGTATCGAGTATATAATCGCTGGCGATCCAAGGGAGAGAGGGATGTAACGTGAGCTGGCTGTCCCGAGAGCCTTTTCAGCACAAGGAACAGATATGACGTGAGGTGTTCTGGCAGTTGAGACTTCCACAGTAGGAATCGTAAAGGTGAGGGAAGGAGAACGGAGGGAACGCCAAGCCGCCAAGTCGCCAAGCCGCGAGAGCATGCATTAAAGTGGACCTCGAGGGACAGTGAAAATAAATGGGTCCCGCTGTGGGTTCCGAAACGGAGACCAATGTGCCAGGATTGCCTATTCGGGACAAATTTGCAGAGAGGGAAGGGCGATCCGCATCGCATGTGGGTTTAAAGTTTAGATGGCAACAGATTGCACTGCACGACGGGCATACCGGTGGACCCATGGCCGACTTTCTTTGGACGACCAACCGGCGGTCTCCTTCCTTGATTTCTGCCCTTTCCAACCTCACATACCTCTCTACTCCACCTTACCGTACTAAATCCGGTAGGATACCTTACCTTACCATCGCATCTGCAGCGACTCTGCTCCATAAAGAGCATGTCAGAGGATTGTAGGCTGGATTTTGCCTTGGATCCTCCTGCTGTGACCAGGATGATCCTTCCACAGTTCTCTAAGACGGGCAGCTCGAAAACACGCAAGGGCGATAGCAGATACATACTCGACCAAACCCCCACGGCTGTTTCCTTCGCGGCCCTTCAGAGACGCATGTGCAGCCGGGAGGTGCATAATCACAGGTCGTCGTCAGTATCTTAGGTCGTACCACAGCGTCCCAGTAGGATTGCAGGATACGCCAACTGGTCCTTACTGATCATGGAACACGCATTGTACTGTACCCAAGGGACCTAGGGTACCCTCACATGGACGGCTGCCATGATACACTATTATCAATCAGAGCCAAAAGGTTATCGCTACGGCCAATCGCTTTTGCTGCCTGCCTTTCAAGGAGCCTGATCCGGTCGATTCTTCGGCTGTCACTTCCGAAGATCGAAGGTGACTTGTCACGCGAGATGATGTTGTACATACGGGCATACGCAGTACGTCTAAGATCGAGATTCCCGATGGCCTCGTCGATCACACCTTACCTCTTTCTGCCAGCTCAAGTCAAACTCCTCAGCGACCGGAGTGTTCGATAAACGGTTTGGGCCAGGGGTTGGAAGACCAAGCTTTTCGTTTACTGCCGTGCGACTTCGCTATTGTCTGTGCTTCCGTCGCTATCCCACGGCATATACCTAGTATGTCTAGGTACCTGGTGACTGAGCCGGGCGAATCTGCAGGGCATGTTGACCTTCCCATCAACAGTGACTGCAGTCACTACCTTCCATCTTGTGTTCTGTTTTAGTCGCCAAGGTCACGGACAGGTTCAACCGTATCGTCCGTTGGCTATTGGCGACAAGGGTCGCTCTGTCGACGTCAATGGCCTTGGGAACCGGATTACACCCGACCTGCTCCTAGAGGGAAAGAGACAAGCCTTAGAGGTCTCGCTTGGTGCTCAAAGTGCGCTCCTCGCATGTACAACAGCACCTCACGTGTACCTTTCGTCACAATGTCTCCATTTCATGTCGACCTACAAGACCGTACGTACAAGCGAAGTCTTGTAGAACACGTCGATGCTCGTATGATCTTCTTTCGCTCGTCTTCGACCGCTACGTACCTCTTCTCCACAAGTCCCGCCATTCTTCGTCACGACTCTGTCAAAGTCACTGAACAGTTTGGCTGCGTATTCGGCTACCATTTTGCTTGATATTGCGTGCGTTTGTGGGGTAAATGATGGGTTAACAGCACGAGGATACATCCCAGGGATACCAAGCTGCGCCCCAAGTTCTGCTTAATTTGTCGTGTTTATCCATATTGCAGGTACTACCGCTCTACCAATAACGGAGTCGGAACAATCTTGTTGCGCGTCTACCGTAGTATCTACCCCAGGTTGACCTTACCGGCAGCTGGCCTGGTGAGCTGTGTTAGTCAAGCTGACAAAGTGTCAGTGTGGTCGTCGAAGCAATCTAGAAATTCTCCGAGATGATTGTCTATATGGCAGAAAGTAGTGCTAGCGTCGGGCTAACCAATCCAACTGACCTGTGCAGAGAGCTCCGGCGATTGTCGATCTACCTCCCCAGGCATTGCTGCCGAACAGCGAACCTCACGTCGGCAGCCAGAAGTACATGGCCTTGTCATGACCGTTTCGAACGGACCCTGCTCGCAGTATGTTCGATACACACCCCTGTTGCATTCTCAGATACGTTGACGTCTCGCCTCTGTCCAGGGCTGCCTTCATGTGATGACCTGGCAATCAACAATCAGGCTCCTTATGCATCCCGGGCCAAGATCCTGTTACCGTTCTCATTTACAATGTCGCTTCCACTTGACCACCCCCTCTGCACGCCGGGGGATACCAGTCCTAGAGGCCCTATCCGGTCTGTGGTAGCCACCACCATGGCGTGGTGGGAATCTGAATTGAATATATAGGACTGTGATAATCCGGGGCAATCGTCCAGAGTCTAGACCTTGGTCTTTTCAGTCAAGCGTTCTCCTCCTTTATCATTCGGCTCCTTCCTCATCCTACTGCCACTACCGGACCCCCTGCTTCCTTCCGTCTCAGTCACTCTGGCCCAACAGTGGTAGAGTCCCAATAAGAAGCCGCGGTCCTCGACAACACTCTAGCTCCTTGCCTCTCATCTGTCTTCCGCCTCCTGTGACCACTCGCATCTCTACCGTTGGGCTACCGTGAGGCAGTCGTACTGAGTGTGTTGCGTCCATAAATCTAGTCACAATGGCTTGGTCAGGATCATCAGCCTCGAACAGCTCTGGAGCTGGCACGCATGGTGCTGGCGGAAACAGCAGCCATGGTGGAGGTGGCATGTCAGACAAAGCCAAACAAGCGATGTTCGCACAACGGCAACGTGTTGTCGAACAACAGATGAGATACTTCGCCGCAGGTATCTGCGGCTTGATCGCGATATTCGTCATACTTCACTGGACTCGGGCGCTCTACAGCAAACTTGCGCGGAATTCAAATTCACCGACCCCTTTTGCGGCTCCCTTCTCCGCAGTCACTAGGTTGGAACAACTGCGGATGACCTCGAGCAAAGATAGGCGCTAATATTCTCTCTAGGGCTACGCGAAGACTACTTATCCGCAAGGTGCCTCGCTTCAATTCAGGCGGCCATGCGTTGCTCGTCGCGGCATATGTCGCGATCAACGCCGCCGTATGCTTCACGAATGTTGATCTCACCAGTGCTGGTAATGTTGGCGCAAGATTCGGCTGGTAGGCTTCCCTCTGTTATCGCCGTGTTTATGTCTCTTCATGGCAATACTGACCATATACCGCAGGATGACAACGGCCAACATGTGCTTTGTTGTATTCCTGGCCCTGAAGAATACGCCCTTGGCATTCTTGACGGCGTATTCTTACGAGAGGCTCAACTGCTTGCACCAAATCTCTGGCTGTCTCACTTTCGTCTGCATGGCCATCCACGCCATTTGTTACACTGTCTTTTTCATGGGCAGGAACCAGCACGCGCTCCTTGTCGAGAAGGAACAGATAGCCGCTATTGTCGCAGGTTTCGCATTTCTCAGCGTCACGATATCGGCACTTGTGATCCGTCCGATTTGGTACGAGCTCTTCTATGTAGTCCACATCTGCTTCTTCATCATTGGCATCGTGTGTGCCTGCTTCCACCAACCGGACTTCGGCAAGAAGATCGTTATCATTCTGATCCTCACGGCAACCATGTGGTTCACCGACCGAGTTATCAGAGCTGCTCGCGCTCTGTACTACCTCCCGAACAATTACGCGACAGTACATCCACTGCCGCACGGGGGCACGAAGATCGTCATGAAGAAGGTGCCGACAAGGGCTGACGGTGGAAAACATTTCTTCGTGTGGATTCCGCGTGTTCGGGCATTTGAGATGCACCCTTTCACCGTTGTCGGTACCCAGCCGTTGGAGTTCATCGTCAAGTCACACGACGGGTTCACAAGGGATCTCCACAAATACGCCGCCGATCATCCAGGTGCGACCCTGAGGGCTTCAGTTGACGGTCCATACGGCACGTTCCCCGATCCGATTCATTACGACAAGATTGTACTCATTGCCGGTGGTGGCGGAGCCAGCTTCACCTTTGGATTGGCCGTCAACGCACTGGAGAGAATGAAGGAGGGATCGAATACCGAGATTGTATTCATCTGGACAGTGAAGCAGCATGGTAAGTTTCCGGGTCTCCGTGGATTTCGGCTCGACTCGACTCCATTGCACGTACACCATGCTAACAACCCTTGCAGATAACCTGGCCTGGTTTACCCAGCATCTAGAAACCCTCAGAACGGCCAACAGCCCAGGTATAGTCAACATGAACCTCTACGTAACCCGCGCACCGGTCTCCCCGCCGGATCTCATCCCCCACCGGCACACCGATGAGCAAGGCACCGGCCACCCCGGCCACGACCGCACGGCTACCATGTCCAGTACCTCCACCTCATCGGCAGTCAACTCCCCCGTCTCCCAGGCCGGTACCGACGCCGAGAAATTCCCGGTCAAGGAGAAGTCCACCACTCTACCACCCATCGCACAGCCGCGGACAACCCTATCATCCGACATCGAGAAGGAGATGGAGCAGCGCGTTGAAGACGCTACGGCGGCAGCTGTCAGCGCGACAGCTGGTACTAGGACTTCCGTCATCGTCGCCAACCCTCCCGAGCGCCACACAGACTCGGATTCTGAGAGGCCGCGACGGCAGCACAGGATGACGGCGGGAAGGCCGGATCTCGGCACCTTGATCAGGGAGGCGGTGCAAAGCACGCCACGGAACCAGAGGGTGCTTGTCGCCAGCTGTGGTCCCCAGAGCTTGATGACTGTCGTGCGGAATACGACTGCAAGTCTGGTACGGGCTGACGGACCAGCGGTTGAGCTACATTGCGAGCAGTTTGGCTGGTGATGTGGCTCTTACTAATTTTTGCGCATATGCTGTTGCTTGTTGGATACCTATTTGCTACGATGGAACGCTCTGTCTTCATCCAGCAAGGATGTCATGTTATTGAGTCTTGGATATGCCCTTTCTCAGAGATGGGGAAAGAACAAACTTTCTTTGTGTGCATTGTCTTCGTTTACTACTCTCACGCTTGAATTATGGTGGACGCCCGCCTCCGGGAACGGCACTACAGCCTGTTTGCTGGCTGTCATTGCATAATCAGGCGTCTTCCGGTTCGCAAATACATCCTGTCCCTTATACAAACAGCCTGTCTTGCGTCTGAACCTATCAGTTGAGGGGCTGTTACTATACATGCTCCCTAGCTAATCACCACTTTGTATTTACTATCTTTGGCTGTGAGGAAAAAGTCCCGCATGAATCGAGACCTCAAGAGATGGAAGGGTTAGCTCAGGGCACACCGAGCCATCAATCGTTATCATACCATACGCACGCATCAACTTATCCGTGACATTTCTCTCCTTCCCGAAGAGGTCATGCCCGCGATGTCGTTCGATTAAGCACTGCAACGTGGAACACAAGCGACATGCAAGTAGAGTTGCATCAGCCGCGGGCTCACGGAGCGGGCCGATTTGTTCGGTCTGGCCATATCTTGTTCTCACGAAGGAGCCAGGCCAGTGATACTACTTGATTTCACCGTTCACCGACGACCTTCCTCACTCGGCCTCCCTGAAACTTTCGAGGTATGGCGGGTATCTCCCAGAATTTGTTCACTTGGAGTGCGATCGTCACAAGTTGCGTCCATTGTAGTGGATGGGCCATGCAATGCCCCCCCTGAAGGAGAGGCAAAGCTGATGATAAGCAGCTTGATAATGCTCGATACTGAGGAATGCGAGGTTACTGAACTGGTCTGCTTGATACTTGTCCTCTGAATGACGTTCTTCCGATCGCACTGGACCTCCTGAAACAGGGATAGCTTTGCGCCATATGTGACAAAAGCTCGGAATGCCATCGATAAGCCAGCAACCGCCAGACCGAGCTAGGGTGGATGACCGCCGGAGTATTACGACCTTGTTCGTTTGGCTTTGTTGTCTGCCTTGATAGTGACTCCGGGAATGTCCCCCAGAGTGGAACTAGGATGCAAATACATTTATCGTGCTGGATTGAATACGCATGACAGTTTCCCAGATGTTTGAAGCAAAAGTTACACGTATGGTACAGAAAATCCGGCGTATGCATAGCTGAGTCTACCGGACAGCCGTCTATTACCTTCCTAACTGTGCAACGAGTGCTAAGCGTGGGACCATACTTACGATGTAGACACTCCACTTCCAGGTAGAGGCAACATCACATCTCCTATTCAACCCCCTCGTCAATCTTCTCGTTGACATCCGCATATATATCGTCAAAAATCCTGATGCCCTTCAACCCGAGTGCCGTACCAACCCCCACCGCAGCAGCCCCGGCGGCCTTCATTCGCCTGTAGCCACCAGCATCGGACACGCCGCCGACGCCGACGATCCGAATATGTCCGAGCTTCGCACGGTTGTCGTCCAGCATCTTGCTCAGCATGCTCACGTTTCCCAGCGCGAGCGGGTGCAGCGGTGCCCCGGCCATGCCCCCGATTCCCGGTTCGGGCAGCGCGAACTCGAAGCGGCTTCCCGCGTCCGGTTCGACGACCAGACACGACCCGAGCGTGTTCGTCGCCGTGATGAAGCTGATGGGGCAGACGCCGCCGTTGGTAGCGGCGAGAGAAAGCAGTGCCGAGGTCAACATCTCGTACTGCCCCGCGTGCGTGTACGGTGGCGTCTTGAGGCCGACGGCTATGCGCAGGCCGTAGAGGTCATCGCCGCGCTTCACGGCGCCAAATACAGCTGCCAGGTACTGCGCCAGTGCCGGGCCGGAGTAGGCCGGCGGGGGCTTACCGGGGATATTGGGGCAGCTCAGGTTGATCTCCATGGCCAGCGGGAAGGCTGAAAGCGGAAGGCCCCTCTGAGTCCCGAGGATCTGCGTGTAGCTTATCGCGACCTCCTCCGGAGTGCCGGTCACGGAGATGAGGAACCATTTCCTCCGCGGCGACTGCTCTTCACGGGCTATGGTTTTGACCATGTCGAGGTACTGACTTAGACGCAAGGGACTGTAGCCTAGGGAGTTCAGGCTGGCATTTTGGGGCGCTGGTCCACTCAGAGAGGAGATGTATGTGACGTCGCCATGGTTTGTGCCGTTGAAAAATACATATTGGTGTTTATTGTCATCATGATCGAATCCGTTCAGCATCGAGGTCCTGGTCGTGACGGCTCCTGTTGATTCACAGGAGTACAAGGCTTGCAGGTCCTCGAGGGTTGTCGCCCAAGGATTGGCCGAGTTCAGCAGCGGTGGGCTGATATCCAGGACCGGAGGTCTGATTGACGCCATTATCGACGTGTCTTCGTTTAACGACACCTAATGACAGAAGACCGGAGGCTAAATAGAGTTGAAAAAAATTCCTCGACCTGAGATACGGCGTTGGCTATGTATGAGCGTGGTATGATGGAGCCGGGAGAGGCCGAGAAGGGTGTTGGAGCGGGGCACGGCACTGGAAAGATAAGATAGGTAAGGCCGTCCCGAACCGGTCGATGATTGGGATATTCAATTGCTAACTCTGTTCGTTGATATACCTATTCGCTCTAGACGTCAAGTGAGCTCGCAGCCTGTATAAATCGGCACAGACAGAGATTGACGGTGTGAGAAATCGAATCGAGCTGAGGCGCGACTTTGAAAGGGCCAACTGGACTCCCTGAGGGTTCAAGAACTAAGACTTCGCAGACACAACCTGTGGGGGATGCCGGCAAGCGTTTTGTCTCTCGGTATGCACCTTGTATGCCAAAGTGACTGTCCATGGGATTCAGTTCATGCTTGCATTAACAGTACTCATTCGGCCCGCGCATAAGTAGACAGCCGATTTGATACGTTGGTGCTGGACACATGCAGGACCCGAGTGACGGAGAACCGTATTGCACGGCCTCACATAAGGTCATCGATGGCTTTATCGGCATCCTTCTTGATCAACTCGACCATGCCCTACACTGTTATCAGTCATCACTCTTAGACAGAGTCAAAGCCAGGGTCAGCAAACCTACCTCAGGCATGATGGGCTTGCCATCTTCACCCTTGACATACCGAAAGGGCATCTGGGTACTCTCGTGCTCGTTGAACTTTAATTCAGGGAAGTCAAGATACGGTACGTCGGCCACAGGAACTATATCTAACTGTTAGCTTGCAAAATCCGCTTTGACATGGGACGGAATTAGAACTAACCCTTCTGCTCGACAACTATGCGCGTGACACGCACCGCAGTATCTGTGGTCATCTGTACCGGCCCGAGACGGCGCCCCTCGAAGCCCTTTTTCCTGAGTTCTGAGGTTCTGTCCCTTGGAGGGTCATCTCCTGTGCAAGTCATTAGTGACTGCATTCACCACTAGGCTGGAAGTGCAACATATTACCTAGAATACCGCCAAACAGGAACACATCGAAAGTCTCTCCATCTTCTGGGGAAAGATCCTTCTTCGCTGCAGGATCCAGGAGACACACTCGCGACTTGTCTGCTGCGTATATCTCCTCCACACCCTGTGCTGTGGGAGTGAAGGCAGGGACCGCAGCCAATCGTTCAGGTACCTTGAAAGCGGCAGGAAGTGACGACAAGAAAAAGCGGGCGCCTGCCTCTTGCGACTCCTTGGCGATGGTTATGTATTCCAGTTCCGACCACGGACCGAGCTCCTCGTCGAGGTGCTCGACAATGTAAGTTTTGCTTGCCGGAGCCATCTTCACTGGTGTATGGTCGACGAGATTTGAGGAATCTACAAAAAGTAACAAGTAGGTATACTTTCAGAGTTTGGACTTCTGAAGGGAGATGACCAATAGAGAGACGTAAAATAGTAGTTGTAGACAACGGGTGTGGTGAGTTGTCTCTCGAATCGATGTTTGGATGTCCTCAAATTTTGTGAGATCTGCAGAACCAATGCCCCACTTTTCGCCTCGTTCATCAAGAGTCCAAGAGTGTCTGGAAGGAAGAGTAAGTGCTATTATTGCCAGCAAGAGAGGGAACACAAAGGTGAAGCTGAAGTCGGAGTTCCTCCATGGGTAAGAGGAGATCGCGGAATAGTTTGCGAAGCTGTCCATGACATATCAGTCCTACGTATATCTCCGTAGCGAAAATACACTTCGTAAGTCGGACCATCACTTTGCATTTCAAGCCAGCCCATCGCTATCCAATATCGGCCGTGTCACAACGCCCACAACTTCCACATATACCGGTAGATCCATGTAAACTCCAGGAAAAGAGATCCAAGCTAACATCATCAAGGCACACCCTTTGACGCCTCCCATAACGCCCTCCAGGCAAGTAAAAGCTATATCGGCGGCTGGACCGAACGCGAGCTAGGTAGTAACGCAGGCGGTGGCTCTGCAATAGGTGCCGTCGTTCCAAGCGCAGCCTCCGGTGGCACATCGTACGCAGGCGGGAGTGCTCCCTGACTGCTTCTCCTCGTAGGCTGGTCCGGCATCTGCGCGATCTCGGGGTCCACCTCCCGCCTCTCACTCGCGTCACCCATCCTAGATCCTGACCCGGACCCAGAAGGCCTCGTGTCCAACTCAACAGCTTCACCCTCTTCCTGTATTTTGCTACCCCTCCTCCGCCCATCATAAGGAGGCGGTGGTTCTCCGAACTCGTTCAGTCCCTCCTCGGCCCTGGCACTCAAGAGCTCTCTTGCCCAAGCCCACCTTCCGCCTCCGTTCGCGTTTTGACTCCATCTCCTCATCAGACGCCTCTGCTGACGCTGTTCTTCCTGGGGCGCCCCTCGCATCCATGCCTCTTGAAGGTCCCTCTCTAACGCCCTGCGAGCCCCGGGATTGGACCCGACATATCGCAGCCGCGCTTTCAGCAGTCTCTTGCGGCGCTGCGAGTGTAGGAGGACGGCTATTAGGCCCAGGCCGACGACGATGGCTAGAGGGATTGCGACGTAGGCCCAAGGTCTGGAGCTCAGGTCCGAAGCGGCGGAACCGTCTGTTGTTGCCATTATTTTCGGGCTTGTTCGTGTGGCTATTACATAGCGCTAGGTATAGTCTCGTATATACGGGAGGAGTGTGCTTTGTCGGTTGGTGCTAAATCTGCTAGGCACGGCGTCCGCGTCCGGGAGCGTCGATGCAGATGGTGCTTTCAGATATGGTTCTGTCAATGACTTGTCGTCATTGTTGCTTGGTCGGCCGGAGCGATCCAAAAAGTCAAAATGTTAAAGATCGGTCCATCGTGCCGTGCTACAATACAATTCCCCTAGCAGAGAATGCTTAAAACGTGATTGATTGTCAAGCGGAGGAATGGAAAGAGGTTGAGATTCAGATCATGCCCGCGATGCGGCGCTAAATTCCGAAGCTTCCGGCCATTGAACCGTCGACCTGAAAGAGTGGCAGCTAGCGGGGACACAGATCATTTTTAGCGTATGATGGTCGCCTTATCTTATCGCAACTTCAACCTCTCGGCTATCTGCTTTCAACTTGGAACATCGTCCTCCAGCCACCTTGCTTACAGACAGAGAACATTCCCGAGCTACGGTCGCTATGCCACGTGCTATTCGAGGTAAATTTGTGCTCGAGATATTTCGCTGAGCCATTTGAGGAGCTAACAAGCCAGGTATCCTGGTGGAGTGCGAACCGTCAATCAAGTCCATCATCATCAACATCGATAGACAAAACCATGATTACATCATTGAGGACCTCGATGAGACGCACCTTGTCATCAAAGAGAACATGCTCGCACGGTTGAAGATGAACATTGAGGAGGTAAGTTTTCTTCTCCAAGGTCCATGGAGTGGCATACGGCAGGTGCTATAATCTGTGTGCTGTATTGGTGCTGACGGCCGCGACAGATGTTGAAGGACTCTTACCAGGTCGTGCCACTGAAGGACGACCCAACCGACGAGGAGGACCTTATCTAGAATAAATCACATGCCGAAATCCGGACAAACACAACGATGCAGCACGCGATTGCTCACTCCGCGTCGATCCCAGCCGCACGACAAGTCGTTGGGTGCCGATGATTCAGAGGCTCCTCTATGGTTACATGGAGTGACTACGCCGTGAAGCCGGGTATCATTTTAATATATAATACATATACGGTGTCTGAGGAGCGGCAGGCAGATACAAGGACACTCGCAGTGGCTGATGGCCGCGGAGACTCAGGGCGCATGGTGCCATCATGATCGAGGCCCTATCACAGCTTCGCGAAGGTCGGCTTCGTCTTCTTCATGGTAGAGAAAAGCGCAGCCTTGATATCATCGGTCTGGAGATTCGCAGAGTTCCAGATAGCGGTGTATTTCAGACCTGCAGCAGCAAACCAGTCAGCTGCATAGACACAATAGGCAGGAAACGAGAATGGGCTGGATCGACTTACTCTCCTCAACCGAGTGATCCTTGGCATGATTCAAGAGCTCCTTGGTCCCCTGTACAGCAACTGGACTCTTACTCGCAATAAGCCCAGCCAACTTTATCGCCTCCTTTATCCCCTCGTCTTTGTTCTCCGTGACCCGACTGACGAACCCAACGCTCCTCGCCTCCTCGGGCCCAAATTCCCTAGCCGTAAGCGCAACCTCCTTAACCCAACCTAGACTGCCGACCACCTTGGGCAGCCGGCTCAGGCTCCCAATATCGGCAGCCAACCCGATGTCGACCTCCTTGACCGCCATCCTGGTCCCCTTGACAGCGATCCGCACGTCCGCAGCAGCGGCAATGTCCACCGCCAGCCCGTAGCTTATCCCGTGCAGGACGCAGACGACGGGCTTCTCGCACCTCTCGATCGCGGTTATGCATTCCTGGAACTCGACAATGTGCCGCCTTATTCCCGCCGCCTTGCGCGCGGGGTCGGCGCCGCTGCCGCCCTGGAGCGTCTCGGTCTGCGACGCGGCCACGACGTCCAGGCCGGCGGAGAAGGCGCGGTCGCCCGCCCCGGACAGGACGACGGCGCGGACCTCGGGGTCGGAGGAGAGCCCGTCGAAAACGCGCCGGAGCTCGAGCCACATCTGCTCGTGGAAGGCGTTCAGCTTGTCGGGCCGGTTGATCTCGACGTGAGAGACGAAGGGGGCGGGGGTGGATATGCGGAAATAGGTGTAGGAGGGCGCCATCTTGGCAGTCGGGGAGTCGATGTTATGCTTATGGGCGTCGCGTGGGGATGAGATGGGAAATGCAGTATAAAGCCTACTTGAGATATTTACATAAATTCTGGAATGAGATTCAGACAGAAGTCTTTTAAAGTCGGCCAATCTGACAGGTAATAATACTTACGGACGTGTAATCCGCGGGTTTACAATGACCAGCAGCTCCAAGCTTGTGTCTCCGTGCCGAGGTTCAACGGTGGTGGGGCTTATCAGATCTATGGAAAAGTACCTGGATGACCAGGACATTGCATTTCCGGGTTAGGGTTAAGTGTGTTAGTGCCACTTCTTTCCCAGGATCGTCTTTTGACCCTTGATCAAAAGGTTCTTTATGTACTTGATAATGCAATTCCGCTACCCTTTTGCTCCCAAGCTTGCTACTAAACATGAACTCCAAACTGGGAGGCCAGTGGATGTACTGTACAATCTTGCCTCTCGAGCCAGGCATCGAGGCAAGCCAAACTTATGCTTCTCATGCCTACCCCTTCCATCCTGCCGACCATGACTGCGGATTGCTTCAGTCCAACCATAATAAAGGGATATTGTTGCCTTGAGCGACGTGAGCATCTCACGTAGTCCTGCGTCCGCCTATTCGTATCGTCATGTCCTTTTCTTCCTTTTTTCAGTCCACAGCACAAAGATTGTCGCCGGAATCAAGTTGCGGCATCCTCCAATGTTTCCTTCGAGATACGTCGTAATCTCCCCCAATGTTCAAGTCAGCAGAGTCGTATGGACATCGAAAATCTCGTTTCGCCAGCCATCCGTCTCGTTCTCCCGGATCCGCTGCTTCGCCTGGTCTGCCTGCTCATTCCACAACTTGACAATACTGCCCGGCGCGTACCGCCCCTTGAACACACCATATCCCGGCTGAGCAACACCAACACGCGTATACAGGTCCGGGTCATCGGGCGGCGTAAGTCTGGCAAGGACAGCCTTGAAGAACGTCTTCAGATCATCCGGGTCAGCAATGCGCGTGGCCCGCAGCCTCTCACGGGCAAAGAGCAGCTCGCGGTTGAGGAAGTGCAGCGACTCCTCGATAGCAGAAGCGATCTGTATCTCCATCGTCTTGCGGATGATAGGTTTGAGAATGGGCTTGAAAAGCCAGGCAAGGAGCGCAAACTTGCTCTTGCGTAGGTCGTACGTGAGCTTGTGAATGTGTACCCGCACGCCGCGGAGGGTGACGATCTTCTCCAGTCTGTCTTTGCCTATTTCGATGTCAAGGTGGATGTCGATGCCGCGCTCGTCAAGTCTGAATGAGGCGATGCCTTCGTCAACGAGGCGGAAAAGGCCCTTGTGTGCTCGTAGCCAGAAACTGAGCTCGTCTGCGCGAATGGATATGCCGTCGATCTTGATTGTTGTGAGCGACTTGACAGCGGATGTCATTCTAAATCGTGCCTTTCTGATCTCGAGGTCGTTGTAGGTCTCGACTCTCAACTTGTAAGGCAGGAAAGATGAATGATTGATCGTAACGCCGGGCTCGAGGATAAGGTTCTCTAGCAAAAGGTCGACCTCTGGGGTGGACACCTCGAGGCGCGGAATCGGGACGTATTGGATCATCTGGATGATGAGCGGCACGAAGGTGTTGATCGAATCCTGAATCAGGTCTCCGTTCGTGTACTGGTGCGCCGGCGAGAGGATCATGGCGATTCGTTTGGATGTGATTAGCAGCCTGGAAATATCGTTGTCCTGCAGCACCGATTCCACGGTTGTCTTGAACTTGGCGAAAAAGGCATCGATATCGTCGCGCAGAGATGAGCCTGTTGCCAATTTGCTCGATTTCTCGCGGAGTTGTTGGAAAGTTCCCTCAGCATCGTCGAAGAATGATGGGTCGGTAAGCATGTCTTGGACGGCATTGCCAAGCTGGCGCACCAAGTCGTCGAACTGAGGATCCGCCTTACCGTGTTCCACCACGTCCTTGAAGCTCTTCTCCAGCTCGTCCCATTGCTTGGGGTCGCCGAAAGACTTGATAAACAACCAAAAGTTCTTGACAGCCCGCTCAGTGGCCGGATTCACGTTAACATCCTCTTGGACGGCGTTGACAGTGTCACGGGCCACATGTGAGTAGACCATGGCATATCGCTTGAGGAGCAGCGAGATGGTCGATACCGACTCTGTGTAGTCGTTCCGTTTCCTCAGTTTCGTGATGGCCTCCTTGAGCCGGGCAAGCATGGTATCCTTCTCGTCCCCCTGCATTTTGCCCACAAAGCTTCGTTCAGCTGCACCAGCTACACGGCTAGCGCTTTCGGCAAGCACGTCTGTTACCTCAGACACCTGACCATTCAGGTTTTCTTGCGTGGATTGTAACAAAGTGTCTTCTCCAGGGTTCTTCAGCGCTTCCTGTTCCTCCTTGGATGGCTCTAGCTTCTTCCCAGCATCTTTGGAGACCTCTGAGAGTTTGAATGCGGTGTCCTTGAAGACTTCTCGACCGACCGTGCTTAGGTCTGACAAAAAAAGACGGAAATCCGAATTGGTAAGGAGCAGGGAGCCGACAGTCTGAAGGGATTTATAGGCTGTAGACAGTTAAGGTCAACTGGCTCCGGGTGACCGCAGAGAAAGGAGGACTTACCAGCAGCTGTGTCGGCCTTGGCCTTGGACTTTGTCGCCCTCCGAGCAATATCCTCCATGTCAAGCTCCAGCCTTGCCTTGGACAAGTACCACACGAAGTCCTGGATTTGGTCTTCACTGTTCTTATGCTGCAACAGCTCAATGAACTGCTTCAACCACTCCTTGGCGTAGTAGACGAGAGCCCGTCCAGAATCACTCAACTCTGTGTTATCCGGGTTGAGCACATCCGAAGCCAGGAGAGTACGGAGGTTGACGATGGTCTGCTCGGTCGACGGCATGTAGCCTTGTGACAAGGCGCGGAGCATTTGATACGTGTGTAGCTTCTGATGAAGCTTCCTCTGAAGAACGGTGTCATCGTTGTATTGGGGTAGCAAAGGCTCTCGCTCATCACCGCGAGCCGTCCTGCGGAGACCGAAGCACGATGTCAATGCCTCCATCGCGGCGGACTGCGTTGCCTAAGAAACAATGCAGCGTGGTCCTGAACGGAGCAGGTTGAAATATTAAACGTTAGAGCTGAACAGGTTCCCGACTGGCCTAATAGCAAGTGATGGTGCTTATGAGGGGAAGCTCAAGGTCGAGTGAATCACGACCCTTTTACACGGGAGGGGAGCAATGATGGTGACGGAATTGATGACCTTGTGTGTCAAATGGACTAATTGATCCCTTCACTTTAATTGGACGAGGTAGACAAAAACACACGCGAATACCTGGCTACCTGCCACCTTGCACCTTGCAGTGGCGTGCGTGTTACAGCTGTGTGTCTGAAAGTTGCATAAGGTAAGGACTGTCGTCCAAGAGCCGGAGCTCTTGCTGTCGAATCGTCGATGCACCTGCAATGACGTCGTAGATACGACAATATTTGTTGTAAAGTGCGACCTACTGATAGCGATAGCGATAACGATAAGAGAGCACCGGGTATCAAGCCACACCAGCGCAAGCATCCAAGTGGCAGTGCATAAGTGAGAGAGAGAGAGCGCCTGATAAAAGCGCAGCTTACCATGCGAACAGGAGGTCCATCACTGAACGCACGCCAGATTGATTTCTCGCTTCAAGCGCTCCGTTAATTCTCCCGGGCGCCAAGCAATACAAATGGAAACCAAAAGTCTGGAGTAATCTAGCATGGACTGTAAGTTCAGGTTGGTAAACTAACAGCCCATCAATCTGCCGTCCAATCATCTCGTCGAACTCAAAATGTAGTACCAGACTCAGCCACAATCACAGTAAGAAATCTTGATCTTGAATCATGCTTCGAACTACCAGACTCAGAGGAGGGCCGACAGCAGCTGAAGGCCTCGTAAGCAGACTGGACCCAAATGACGTTCAACGAAGCGCCGGCGCGTCGGGTACCTGAGACAGCGAGCATTCCGTTGGGTAGCGCGTGCTTAGTGCAAATGACCATCATGTCGTGGGGTATTTTTGTGTTCCGTCAAGTATGCTCAGGTCGAAGGTAAATAACTTCTCTCGAAGAGGGCCACTAATCAATGACCATTCCGCGTTAGTGTAGTCTCGCTGGGCGTAGGAACTTCTTCTGGAAGAGTCGAAGAAGTTCATACCACAGTCAACTGCATGTTACATGGCAGCCTTGTGGTGTTAGGTGGTGTAAGGCAGTGTCCGGTCCAATCACGATGGTACGTGTAAGCAGGTTGCCCTTGGCTGCTGTGCGTGGAGTCATTCACTGCCTCCTTTTGCCTTGCCGGGTTGCCCGTTGCCCATTCGTAACATAGTACACTACCTTCTACTCGGTTTTCTCTGTGATTTCTCTGCGGACGTTCCAATCCCGACTCATCTCATCCTCCCGTCTCCGCAAAATCAACTCTCGTCCTGAACAAATCCAAATGCTTGAGCGGCGATCACTCTAAAAACAGAACGGCAAAGAAGGAAGCGCGGGGACCCTTGTCAGCGAAGAACACTCGGTGGCGTTTTCCACCCCTCCTGGCCCAAGCTCCGTAAGGCTTTGGTACGGTACCTAACTGCGTCACTGTCGTGAAGATCTTCACCTGAGATCAAGGCCTCCAAGAAGCGCTTTACCTGGTTGCGGGTTATCAAAACCAGCTGTTCGTCTCTTTCCACCGTGGCCACGGTTGTCGTTTAGATAATAGCACCCAAGCCATGGATTCCAGCAGTCTAAAACGAAAAGACACGACAAAGGGGCCGCCCCTCCGAGTCCTCTCACTCGATGGTGGCGGAGTGCGCGGCTACTCCATGTTTCTCATCCTCCAGGAGCTGATGCACAGGACCTTTGTCGAGATCGAAGGTCGCGCGCCGCGACGACACGAGATTCCGAAACCATGCGACCACTTCGACCTGATCATCGGCACCGGCACCGGCGGACTCATAGCACTGATGCTCGGCCGCTTGCGCCTCGACATCGAGACCTGCAAGGAGCTCTACGTTCGATTAACGCGCATGGTCTTCGAGACCGACAAAACCATCGCAGGCATACCGTACCGGTCTACCTTATTCAAGGCGACGAAGCTGGAGGAAGCGATAAAGGAGTGTGTGAGGGAGCATACTATCTACCAGAGGGAAGGGAACGACAGCATAGAGGACGAGCCTACGAACCACCCGTCGAGCACGGCTTCGCGATCGAGCGCCGCGAACAGTTCTCCGAGGAGGCATTTGAGTAACGCTAGTGTTGTGAGCTTCAGTGCGAGGAGCCCGGCGGCGCAAATGTCAAGGCCGTATTTCAACTCCAGAGGAGGAAACCCAGATGCGCGCTTGTACGACGAGAGAGAGAACAGAACGAAGACGTATGTTTCGCCCCCTTTCTCATTACCAAGTACATACTAACCAACACATTCAGTGCCGTAACAGCAATGTATAAGGGCGCACCAAAGGGCGACGATCCGGCACTCCTTCGCTCGTACGACTCGAGGCGAGAACCCGCGCCAGAATTTGACTGCAAGATATGGGAAGCAGGGCGCGCGACGTGCGCCATCGGTCTGGCATTCAAGCCCATCCAGATAGGCCAGTCCGTATTCCACGATGACGGCGGCGGCAACTTCAACCCGGCGCCTCACGCCCTCGACGAAGCGGTGGTGAATGAGTGGCCCGGACGCGAAGTGGGCGTGTTCATGTCAGTTGGTACTGGAAAGCGACCTAAGGGGAGCGACGCCAACAGCTCCATGTGGTACGAAGGTTTCCTCGGAGAGTTCGCCGAGGCGAGGAGAAAGCTGATCGCGAAGATCGAGGGATGCGAGAAGATCCACGAGTACATGATGAGGGAGCACCTGGCTAAACGCGGGGTGAGCATCGACAACTATTATCGACTCAACGTCGAAGTGGGCGTGGGCGAGTTCGGCATGAACGAGTGGCACAGGCTGGCAGAAATCAGTACGAACACGAGGAGGTATCTGAGCCGGCACGACGAGCAGAGAATGGTGCACAGTGCGTCCGCAAAACTGGCAAAGATACACTTTGCGAAACAAAGATGGGAGCGAATGGGCGGTAACAACGTGCCCAACCTGGTACAGACGACATCGCAAGACATCTCGATGCCCCTTGCCGTCGAGTTGCCAGGAGACATGCCAATGTTCTCCCCTACCTCGCGTCGGACGGGCACACCGCCAAGTCGGCAGTCGTACGAGTCCGGCCCAGAAAACTTGACCTTGCAAAATGCCCACACACCGTCGCCAAGGAGTTCGGGCGAAGTACACATCCACAAGTCCCCAAATAGACACTCACTGCCACCACCGCCAGCGGATTCAGATCGCCTCCTCGTAACGGCGCCGACGCCGGAACAGTTCCGACACGCGTCTGGGGCCGACAAGATTGCTATTGTTAGCGCGGACGAGCAACCGAGGCGGACAGCACCCCCGATACCCCAACCGCAACAGCAGCCGCTTCGGATTGAGCCCCCGCCACTGCCGCCCAAGACGCCGTTGCCGGAGAATCAGATGGGTGGGAGACGCGCTGCCGAGGTGCCTTACCCCATGGATGATGAACCACCCCCAGTTGTCAACATGGCGAGGAAGCCGGATTATAGAAGGTGAAATGTGGATGGATGATGACCTGTCAATGATCTGCTTTGTCCTGTCGGCGTGCTTTCGGATTTGAGGTGAATTGGGAGGAGCTGAGATACCACGCCTGCAAGGCTACCAATGATAGCTTTCCTTTGGATGGACACCGGTGGCTGTGGACATGCCGACGTCGATGTACTATATGATGCTATGTGATCTCACGAAGTCATGAAGGGACAGGCTTGTGGTGGCTGCTTTAGAGGATACCAAATATAGCTTATTTTAGTTTCAGATGAACGTCTACGGCATTCGGGAAGCCAGGCTCGAAATGTTGTTGGTCGACTGGGGGAAAACTTACCTCTCAGCTCCGTTGCACAGCCGACTTGGGTTGTCCTGAGAAATAAGGTTCGTCAGGAGATCTGGTGCTGAGGACTTCAGAAGATGCAGTTTCAGGTCAATCCCCAAAGTTTGGGCAGGCGCGACCCGGGCACTTGGGAGCTACCGGTACTTGTGCCAGTCGGCTTGGGGGAAGCCGGGGTCAATTACGGGCACAACTCAGCGACGTCACATCGCGTCTGTTTGCTGTACGCGACCCACTGTCGGCCAACTCTAATCGAACTTTAGCTTCAATTGTTTTGTCCATGCAAAGTGGCCCGACAAACAGCTTTATAGCTATGACACGACAATAGACGATGCTGTACCAACAAACTTACGTTGAGTCCTCGGAACATGGAGACCCCAAGGCAGTCGTTTGCCTTTTAAACCGGGCACGCGCTTTCCTGCGGTGTGAGAATCGCGTTGGGCCTAAGCGCTAAGAAGATGCTATGGTGGACCGCCGAATTTCTCTCCTGGTACGTTTCTCTTTGATCATTCTTGCAGCATGCGAACCTCAGCCCTGGCAAAGTGTGCCCACTGGCCTACCTGTGTTTTCTTTTTTACTGCCTATCTGAGGACCGAGGTCATTTTGAAGCACGGTACCACGACGCCACTGTCCATGTTCTCCATCGGCTAGTTGCTTCGTATGGTTTGTCCGGTCTTTGTTCTCCTTGCCAGGCCTTATCGCACCCGATACCTCAGGTTGTCATGCCCGGATGACATGTTTTGATGCTTACTCCCAAGCTCTCTGATGGAAAACTGTACAGGGTACGTATATAACATGCATGGGTGTAACGGTAAACGGACCGGCACCTTATTCAGGACCTCAGGTCCTGGGCCAAGATTGCAAGCTGCAAGCTGCATGCAACGACCCCTACATCCCACATTTCTCCGAGGCCGAGGGATAATGCAACCAATATGCACTAAGCTTATTACCTTTCGGAATTCGAAGCCAGGGTATGCATTGCGAAGCCGACGTTCTTCCTGGGTTTATGCTTTTCTATCACCACTGGTGGTGACCTGTGGTCACTGCACTCGCGAACATACAGCGTGAAATACTTAGGCTCGAGTGAGTCATTTTTGGGTTTACATGTGAGCGACAGGAGGCAGAAGTCTGACTTGGAGGGCGAATCACGAAGGTCAATCCTCACGGGTGATTCTTCCTCCTTGTCATGTCTTGGATGAATGGTGGGCGCTAGGGAGAGAATAGCGCACTGCCCGTGAAGGGTGGAGGAGGCGGAACAAGCCGTGGAAGTGCGGAGGTCAACCAAGATCATTGATAGTACGTATTGTTGAGTAAGGTACTCCATCTATGACCAGTCTTCTCATGAGACCTGCGGTCTGGCTCTGGCAGCTTGGCGAGTGCTACCTTATACGCGTACCGTGGGTGCCCTCATTCCTCTACACCTTTGGTGTGACTTCCCAAACGGGCCACAAGAATCGACGGCCTTGGTATTCTTCCTTTCGCCGTCTCCGTGTTCTACAGACTTACCTAACAGGGCCTATATCCGACGGCAGTTACTCGTGCCTAAGACCATGACGTTGGCAGTCCGATGTAGGCAGCAATACCTCTCGAGACGCTTCAACGACTTGGCCAAATCGCCAAGCCTGGTCCATGGTCCTACAAACGCAATGCAAAGGAGCAACGCGCTGGCTCTGACCAAAGGAATGCGTGACTGGTCCCACCATGTCTCTCAAATTTGAGGCGTTCATAGAGCCACTCAGGGAACTGGAAACCCAGGGAGTAGACACATGTCTAATGGCACTGCCCCTCGATGGAGGTGCTTTACGATAGCTCTACGCTATCAAGCCGCCCTTTGTAGTCCCAAGGCTTCGGCTTGTGACGATGGGTTCTCTCGCGTCAAAAGGTTGTGCTGCTCTGCCTCCACGAAAACCTTCCAAAAATACGAAGCGAAGCTCACCGCGAAACACCCGACAGCTCCCATGTTCGAACCATCTATATATCCCCGCCTCCTGCCTTGTGTCCAACCCCTCCGTTGCTAAGCCAGATGGGGTCCAGACGCTCATGTCCATTTCTATGACACCTAAAACCCAAACTTCTGTCCCCGGAACATTCCACCAAATCACCTCTCAGCTCTTACTCTTTCAGGGTTCAGGTCTATTGATTGGGTGGCTTGAGCTTCCCTGCTTCGCATCCCACCACCGCTTCCTTAAAGCCAGCCGCTAGTCCCTACTAGGCGAAAATCCGACTACCTGCATGCTCAAGACCGAAAAGCTTGTCGAGGTCTAGGCCCCATCTGATACGCATCAGAACAGACGCTTGGCGCCCGGTATAAGTCGTCAGCCCTACGGGCCTACGGCCCAGCTTTATATCTGGGAAAGGCGCCTGCCGCAAGCAGGTCAGCCAGGCACAGTTAACACCCAAGCTGCTGTGTGCGTATGAGAAAGAGTCTGTGTGTGTGGTGTATGCATATCGTGTGCAAGAAGCCATGCACATCCGAATGTCGCGCCATTCACGTGTCGAGCGAACGACTACGTCCTGCGGAGAGTGTAGGAGGAGGAAACAGAGAGTATGACATGCTCAACTTCTCTTGCCTGTCATTTCATGTCATATCAGCATCATTTGCGACTGTAGCCTTATCCTTGCGGACTTGCCGATACTGACGAAATCTCGCCAACTTTAGTGCAACCAAGGAAGGCCATGTAGTAACTGTGCGCGCCGGTTTCCTCAACCAGCTTGCGAGTATAAGTCGACGGCAAGGTATGGTCATGAGTCCCTAAATCCTCTCTGCACGCACGACCATAATGTTGTCTCTATCTGACAATCAGCATACAGACGGCAGATTAGCCCAGCGCATTACGGCCAGCAACTCACCTCCGCTTCGCCGCTTCCTGCGATCTACGCCGAAGACGCCGCGTTCCAGCTTCCGGGAGCGTTCGCTCCATTTCTCTCCCCGAGGCATTTGTCGTCCCTGCCATCAGAATGGGCTGGAACCCCTTTTCAGGAGAGCGGCGATGTCATCAGATGGTCCGGGATTGACCTCCTGACCCAGTTTCCGCCATCAACAAGCTCCGAGCCCCAGTGGAGCTTCCCCTGGCCTTCGCCATCGAATAGTTCGGTTTCCTTCGAGACTCCTGCTTGCATTGACGACTGTACCACTTACTCAAATGAGTCCGATGCTGCCATGCTGGTACTACAGAGACCGGAGGGGATACGTGAGCCCTTTCCCAGCGACGGGTGGCAACCAGATGGCAATATTGGGCCTGATTCCTGGTTTTCTCTTCCTGACGGGCAAGTATCACCGGGGGGAAGTCCATGGATGGCTGCAGCAAGTCCGGCTGAGGAGCGAACCAACCTCTCTGCCATGAGCCCGCAGCAGAACCCAGATCTTCTGAAAATCTGTAGGTCAATTGGAGATGGACCCCCACACCAGGGCCTCGGCCGCTTGTCTTTTTGACTGACAAAAAGGGTTTGCAGTTGTGAGAACACTTGCTCCCTTCGCTGCGGCTCTTGACGGACACGCCGAATCATCAAACGCATACATCAAGTACTTTGTCCCGATGTGTGTGCAGACGCCAGTGTTGACGCAAACAGCAATGTACACTGCGGCCTGCTTCCTCAATGAGACAGGTCACTTGGACAAACCAGTGACTATGGCCCATAAGAGCCAGGCCATAAGCATGCTCAACGAGAAGCTGTGGACCGAGTCCTGCTCGAAGGACGAAACGGTGGCAGCCCACATCCAGCTCATCCTAAATGAATGGTACTGGGGAGCGGACACTGACCTCGGGGCTCATCTGCGGGGGCTGAAAGAGATTGTCAGCCAGCGCGGAGGCTTCCGTAGCCTGGGCTTGCACGGCCTTGTTGCTAAGATGGCCATAACGTACGTGTCAATACCAATCCACCTTCTCAACCGCTTGGGCTGACCCCTTAACACACCACACAGAGCGGACCTCTCCATCGCCCTCTCGTACCAGGCCACGCCCGTCACGCAGCCCGGGCGCCAGATCGACGTGTTGGAGAACACGCAAGTCCCGTTGCGGCTGGCGCTCAACACCCCTCTGGTGTCTTCACTGCCTCGCTTCGCGGACTGCGCGGAAGCGCTCAAACTCGACCCGGCCACGGCGGCCATACTGGACGACATGAGGTTCTTGGTTTCCGCAGTCCTAGCACTGCCGGATGAACCGTCGGCAAAGGAGCTCCAGAAGATCAACACCACGTCGGCGTGGATCCACAACCGGACATCCGCCTTGCCAGATTACTCCCCTCGTCGCCGTCCTCCTGCAGCCCGGTCGGCAACCACGCCTGCGATCATCGTGACCGACATCGAAGCGGCAGACGCGGCGGACGCGGATCGAAGCAGCTTGTCCGCTCGCCGAGGGAGCTGGCACTCGGTCCACTCCACCCACTCCATCGCCAGCGCAGCCTCGTCCGACCAAGCCTACAGCGACCAAGGGCAGGACGACAACACCCTGCCCGCACCACCACGTCGCAGACAGACGAGCCACGGCTCCTCCTCCTCCCCGGACCCGGCGGCCTCGTCCTCCTCCCCCGACCCGCCCGACTTCCTGTACCAGTCCGTCCGGCTCTCGGCGATCCTCTACTCGCGCGCCATCGCGGAGCGGCGGCCCTTCTCCTTGGTGGTGGAGCCGGAGGACTTCCTGCAGCTGTGGAGCACGATGTGGCGCGTCCCGCTGAGCACGTGGAAGGGCGTCCTCGGCGTGTTTAACTGGATCATCGTGGGCATCGCGCCGGTGGCGAGGGAGTCGCAGAGGCACGGGCGTTTCGTCAAGAGCATGCTCGCCAACAGCCTGCTGCAGATAGGGGTCGACAACTGGGAGCTCGCGAGGGGAGTGATGGAGGCCGGCGGGCGGTTGCAGAGCTGGCTCGGCGAGGGGGGCGGGAACGGGGAGGAGGAGGAATAGCGAGTACCACGCTGGATACCTCCCCAACTCAACAACCCCCTTTTAACGCGGACGTGGATAGTTCAGCGTGTGGGCGTTATTGGCCCTGGTTGGCATTGTTTTCCCCATTTTCCTCGTGTTGGGTCTGGGTTTATGCGGGTTTCTGAGAAGCGTCGGCGTCGGGGTATGGTTGGAATGAGAATGGAAGTTCCGGGACTGGTTTTGGTCCCTTGGTTCGGTTCCAACTCCCTCCTTTTCTGTGGTTTGGGGTTTGCTGTTGTATTCTAGTTTTATTTCTCATTGAGGGACAGTCATCGACTGGTATCGATGACACTGGCTCGACACGGTCTGACGGTCTCACGACTCACTCCTACTTCTTGTCGATGTGACGTCATGAACAAAACAATTAATGCACTCTCTGTATCCTCAGAGCGAAATGGCGGGGTCATTACCACAGTAAACAACAGCCTTGACAGCCTCCAACTGCCCCGTTCTCCAACGACTACATATCCATTAGCAACATCTTCGTCGGGTCTTGACAATCTTCCGTCGTTGGAAACACCTACACGCAATCAATCGCCGTGTTATCGACCTGCAGTCGCTGGTGCTACATCCACCATGCAATGCGTGACTTCCCACGCAGCAAGACATCAATTGCAGGTCGAATTTACGTAAAGACATATCGGATTCTCCTTCACTCACCACGGGTTTTTTGCTCACGAATATTTTCAACCTAAGGGTCCGACATTACGCTATTCAATTGGTTTCAGATAAGACAAGAGGCTACTACAGGACGACCCGCAAATCTCAACCAACGACATTGGGATTCCACGGCCAAATCTGCAGCGAACTACGAAGCACGTAGCTGGCGTCAAACTGAGCTCTATTGACCTATTCGTCAAGGTCACTATCAGATCTCGCGCTCGGCATTCGATGATCGACTACTACCTTATTACTGTACCACAGTACAGCAGCACCTTGGAGTGGATGGATGAACGATGATGGCATGGCACCCGGGGACGCGGTCTCGTCCCACGCCCGGGAATACCACCCGCTACTTGTGCTACGCAGCCGGCCGCCGCGCAGAAAGGCTTCCGAATAAATACCTGTCCTCTGTTACTCGTTGGCTTTCTTGATTACCATTCCTTGTTGGTAAAGAGATCCGCTCTGTGGTAGAATCCAGCCCGCTGCCGGCGCCGCTGGCTGGTTATCTGACGGTGACATCGAGAGCTCGATGATCCGGACGGCCACGGATAACATGAGAGAATATCTTGACAAATGGGCTACTTCCGGTGTCCTCGGTTTTTCGAACATGGAGGATCTGACGCCACTTCCCAAGGCCATCGGGGAGCTACCCTTATGTATCATGCCTGCTCTAGAAGTCTAGATATGCGCGACCCTGCACACGTTCTTATCAGCAGCTGGTGCTGGCGACTGCAACTGTGCCGTGTATCGGTTCTGACGTCTTACGTTTTGTATCTCTATGACTTCTCTGTGCGCTTGTGAGTCTGGTTCTGTTTTTATGTCTGCATGTCTCCTTGTTTCCTCCTTACCTCACTCGAGTTTTCCATCCGACTTGCTGCTCCCTTTCGTCGACAGCTCTACTCACGCACAGCTCGACGAAAGGCTATATAGAAGCTGAAAGGCTATATGATCACGTGCCAATTCACTTATACTCGAGTCAAGCCAGAGCTGTAAGGGCTCACGACCTCTTATAAACCGGTAGCTTCTTCAAGGTATAAGAGAGGCAAAGCAGCGGCAGCAGCAGCAGAAACTCACCATGCCGAGCGGCCCGTCATCCAGGACGGCAAGTCCGCTCCGGACGCCGCCCAACGAAAGAACCTCTCTGCTGCACAAGCCGAAGTCCACCGATTCCTCGTCTACGGACGATGGTCACGGCTACCTCTCCAAGACCGTCACCGTGCCCAACCTCCGGCTGTGGCTCGCCGAGATATGGCTCCTGACCAGGAACGCCATCCCGGTCATCATAGCGTACACGCTTCAGAACTCGCTCCAGACCATTTCGGTACTCATAGTCGGCCGCCTCAGCCCCGAGGCCCTAGCCACCGCCGCCTTCTCGTACATGTTCGCCATGTCGAGCGCGTGGCTCATCGCGCTCGGCGGGACGACGGCGCTCGACACGCTGGCGTCGAGCAGCTTCACCGGGTCGAGCAACAAGCACGACCTGGGCATCCTGCTGCAGCGGGGCATCGCCGTGCTGTCGGGCTTCTACGCCGTGGTGGCCGTCATCTGGTGGTTCTCGGAGCACCTCTTCCGGCTGCTCGGGCAGGAGGAGTACATCTGCGTGCAGAGCGCTATGTTCCTGCGGTGTCTCATCCCCGGCGGGCTGGGTTACGTGTGGTTTGAGTCGATGAAGAAGTACTTGCAAGCGCAGGGTGAGTTATTAATCCCCTCCTACCCACAATCCTCCCAGTTTGAAATTGCAAAACGACACACCCGCTCGACTTTGGGATCTGAACAAGGTGAATATTAAAAAAAAAAAAAAAAATAGAGATCTACCGCCCCGGCACCTACGTCCTCCTCATAACATCCCCCCTCAACGCCCTGCTCAACTGGCTCTTCATCTACAAGTTCAACATCGGCATCTACGGCGCGCCGCTGGCGACAGGGATATCGTACTGGGTGTCGTTCCTGCTGCTGGTCGCGTACGCCGGGTTCGTGCGCGGGAAGGAGTGCTGGGGCGGGCTGGCACCCCGACAGGCGCTCCGACACGTGGGCCCCTTCTCGCGGCTCGCGCTGCTGGGCGTGGTGCACGTGGGGACGGAGTGGTGGGCGTTCGAGATCGTGGCGCTGGCGGCGGGCCGGCTGGGCACGATCCCGCTGGCGGCGCAGAGCGTCATCATGACGGCGGACCAGATCATCAACACGGTGCCGTTCGGGTTGGGGGTGGCGGCGTCGGCGAGGATAGGGAACCTGCTGGGCGCGCGGCGGCCGGCCGAGGCGAGCAGGAGCGCGCACTGCGCCGCCGTGCTGAGCACGATGGCGGGCGCGCTGATACTGGCGGTGCTGATGGGGGTGAAGGACGTGTTCGGGCGGGTGTTCAACGACGACGAGCGCGTGGTGCGGCTCGTGGCCGAGGTGATGCCGTACGTGGCGCTGTTCCAGATCGCGGACGGGCTGAACGGGAGTTGCGGCGGGGTGCTGAGGGGCCAGGGCCGGCAGTGGGTCGGCGCGGCGGTCAACCTGGTCAGCTACTACTGCGGCGCGCTGCCGGGGGGCATATGGCTCGCCTTCCACGGCTGGGGGCTGGCTGGGCTCTGGGTGGGACAGTGCGTCGCCCTCTACCTGGTGGGAGCGTTCGAGTGGGTCATTGTCGGGATGAGCGATTGGGAGGGCGAGGTTGAGAAGGCTATGGGGAGGCTGGAAGGGATGGGAGCAGCGGCACAGGGGGATGTTACTGTCACGGGAGGACGGCAGGAGGCGGAGGAGGAAGTTGAACGGGAGGTAGTATGAGGTAAGGAGTGACACTCGGGCTGAGTCGGTGTGGAAGGTGAGGTGGCATGAAGTGATGAGCTTCCAGAGATGAAGCGAGATCTACAACGTGAGTTGCATGCCATACCACTCCCCGAGACGAAAAGCGCGGAATAGAGTCTACAGATGTGGGCAACAGATTAACTAGACATAAACATTGAACGTAGAACTCCAAGCTCTAGAAACACATTCACCTACCTTACATGTTAGGTATTGTGTAGATTCCCGATGATACCGTGATACCGTGATACCGAGTATGCCCTTAATCTCCACTGCCAGGCCATTCTGAATTCTGAGCCATTGGCACACTGCGGCCGCCAATCTGACACCCTCTCTGTAAGTGGATTCAGCAGCGTGAAACTCTGCTGCTGTAGTTCAAGACCCCTCAGATCGTAGTGCGTCGCCGAGGGCTTTCCTAATGGTCAGCCTCGGTAGCGTGTTAGTAGCGCAATCGGCAGTGGTGAACCTAACACGGTTCCCCCCTGTCAACCAGTCAGACCCTTGATTTTCTGCCTCTGGAGCGGTCAATATCGGGTTTGACGGTGAAATATGTCCAGTCAATGCTTTTTATCTTTACTTGTTTGTAGCATTCATCCCATGTAGCTGCCTCAGGTTCCTTGGCTTTGCATGGATTGAGACAGCAAGAAAACCTGGAAGATTCAGATAGGGACTTCGAATCAGGAAAGAGAAAGGTCAAAACAGCAACAAAAAGGGGATAAGGATTGAGAACCTTTCTGAGTCTCCAGCGTTGAAGCTTCCCCCCCTTGCTACGTTGGGCGGGCAGGCGGGGATGCTGGGGAATGGCCCTCAACCAACCGAAAGCGTTCTCGACTCGAGGTTGCAGTAGCCGGCTGCAGACGGCCAATCAGAGACGACGATGCATCTCGCCTGCAGCTGCTTTGCTGGCAGATTTCGGCCTCGTCAGTCTGTCTGGCAGTCTCTCGACTCTGCGACTCTGCACCTCCTTCTGCTCCTTTCCTCGGACCACACTTGATTGCGGGAACGTGGCGATTGGCACACACAAAGGGAATCTGCCCGCTAGCCAAGGTAGGAGCGGGGAAAACCAAAGCGTCACAACGTCTCTTGCGAGTGCGTTTGGGCAACAGAAAGCAGCAGTGAAGCCCAATGCTTGGTCATTGGCTGTCTGCGTGGCATTGATTACTCCGAAACACCACCCAAGTCGCTGCCCTGTCCTGCCTGTGATGGCTCGAGAGGTGCGCGCGGCTTCAGGCTCCGAGTCTGGGCTTGGTGGGCACCGAGGCTGACGCCAGCCACATAGAGTTCGCGGTGTGTGCTGGAGAGGGGAACCTGAAGCGGTCTTGGAGTGGGTACCGGGTACCTTTGGTCCTAGGTCACCCTTCCATCCTCAGGGTTGAGAATCGTCGTGCCAATTTTCTCTGCTCAAGAAAGCATCTTGTAAGTAAGGTAGTTATTGCCGTAAGATCTTGTCGGACAGGAAACGTTAATCACCGTAGAGAGAGAAGAAAAAGACCAAATGTACGCCAAGGTAAAAGATACCTGCTACTAGTAGGGAAGGAAGGAACCCGACGAAAGAAGTGGGCCAGACCTTCCCACCAATCCAACCAAATTTCGGCGCATGCACACGAGGCTAATTCGGAGCCCTCCTCCCCTTCTCATAAGGCTGTGTTCGCACCTGCTCGCCCAAACTCACCAAAGCCACCGAAGCCACACATCCTCTCCTCCCTCGTCTCGACTCTGCCCGCCCAAATTCCCCTCTTTCGTCGTTATTTCCCTCCTGCACCGTAGGAACGAACACTTGCATTGTGCAAAGTCGACGTGATACTGGTACACGCGACGGTTTATCCTCCAATTGTCTCTGCTACTCGACGATGGAACCGTCGTCGAAACGGAGGCGCTTGGCGCCAAAGGTTCCCGACGCCCCAGCCCAACCCGCGTCAAATCCAGCACAACCTTTGTCGACGCAAGCTCTAGCCGCTGAACAGGTCCGATACTGACCGCAATCCGACCGATAAAGCTGCACATTGCTAATATCCAGAGTGTACACAGGCTCAGCAGTTCCAGTCCGCTGAACAACACGCGGCACCCGCGATCCTTCCCGAGCGACACGACTTCGAGTCGTTTGCTCGACATCTGCAAGATGCTGCCATGCTCATATTCCGCCAGACGCAGAAATACCCATATGCTAGCGTGTCCGTCCTTATGCTGAGGTGGGAGGAAGACACGTCCGTCGAGAACGACCTTGTCGCCCTTGAGAAGGTGTTCCGCGACCGATACAACTATCACACCGATAAGTGGCAGATACCAACCGTGCCCAACCCGAGTATCAAGCTCGGCGTGCAAATGGCATCCTTTCTCGAGAATGCACGGCCGGACCACCTCTTGATCGTGTACTATGCCGGCCATGGTTATGTCGGCGCCGACAACCAGCTGTATTGGGCATGGTGAGATAATATCGCTCACGGTGTGGTGCTGTGCCAGTCACTGACGCGTTTACACTAGCAACGCCAGGGAGGATGCAGCCAAGCTCAAGTGGGATGGAGTTCGATGCCTCTTCGAGGATGCCCAGTCGGATATCCTCCTTCTCCTCGACACCTGTGTCGTCAAGGATACTCCATTAGCGGGTAGCCATGGCCTGAAGCAAGCCATCGCTGCATACAGCCCGGACCAGGGTGTCCGGGAGGCAGGTCCTCGTTCTTTTACCGCCAGCCTTGCCGACTCTCTGCTCAGGCTCAGCGCCACTGGCCGCCCGTTTAGCGCACAGCGGCTTTACGAAGATATCCTACTTCAGAAACACCAGGATGCTGCGCAACCGCGACTGACCAATGGGAACACTAAGCCAACCACTCCTCAGGAGAGAATGCCCGTCAGCTTCACGCTTACCCCCGGCAAAGGCCAGAGCCTTAGCCTGGCACCATTGCCGCCACGAGCCGCATCCCAGCCGCCTCACCAACCTGCCGAGGTCGACGGCCAGGCTTCGCGGCTGAGTCGCGAAGATCGTTTGATCAGCCCCAGTACTGTAGTCGATCTCACCTTTGACGAGGCGCGAGTACTTGTTTGTACCACATTTGTCGGTGATGCAAGTCCGGACATGACCTTTTTCAACCAGTGGTTACACAACACACCGCCAGTAGCATCCAAGATCGCCGTCGAGGGCATGTTCATCGGACCACCGACCATGTTGCTGATCTCTATGCCCCACTCGATATGGAACGTCGTGCAACATGATAAGGTCTGTTGCTTCCTCGGATATATCAGTTCGCATAACATGATCCATCTCTACAAGCACCTGGTCGGCTCAACTCCAGTCACTCCGGCATCGTCCAAGGAGGTCGAAGATGGTCGAATCCTGCTGGAAGCTCGCGAGGCTGCTGCCGCCAGCCCGTCCATCATACGACGCGAGCCAGCAGGTGTCTATCCGGGTCCGCAGCCAGATCCTCCGGCCCAACCAGAGACAAATGGACGAGAACCTCTGCCAACTGCTGGCCCGACACCCGACAAAACCGGGTTGCCGCATGGTAGCCCGAACACGGCCGGGAAAGACGAGGTTGAAGATTCTGCAGAGATGCAGGAGGCTGCTGAGCAGCTCAAGGCCCTTAGTCATGTCAGACATCTAAGCGATGGGACACCTTCGAAGCTCGAGCATCAAGTCACCAAGCTCGGCGACAGTATAGATGTGGCTCATGACCTGGATCCATCTCAGGACTCCGGTGGGGAAGAAGCGCACTATAGTGCAAATTACGGCACGCCTGGGTCCGCTTCCAAGCCGAAGCCCAGGAAACCTCTGACGCAAAAGCCGATGCCGAAGCCAGAGACGCGCTGTACGCTCTGCACCCATGCGCCTTTCAAGGACTCGTCTTCGTTGCGGAAGCACATCGCAGCAGCGCATACGCGGCCGTTCCCGTGTGCGTTTGCTTTTGCCGGGTGTACCAGTACGTTTGGGTCTAAGAACGAGTGGAAGAGACATATCGCGTCGCAACACTTGTGCCTGACGTATTATCGGTGTTCGTCGTGTCCGCAGAGCACGGCAGAGGGCAAAGGCAACGAGTTCAACCGGAAAGATCTATTTACGCAGCACTTGCGACGGATGCACGCGCCCTTTGCCATCAAGAAGTCGATTGCCAAGGGCGACAGTCGGATACAGGCGGAGTGGGATGCACACGTCAAGGAGATGCAGCAGTCCTGCCTCGTCATCCGTCGACAGCCGCCCCTGAAGTCGGCTTGTCCGAAGTCCGACTGCCAGACCGTCTTCGAGGGAGTCGGTTCGTGGGACGAGTGGACCGAGCACGTGGGACGTCACATGGAGAAGGGCGAGGCACAGCGCATGGGAGTCGACCGGCTGCTGGCCAAGTGGGCTCTGGAGGAGAACATAATCGAGCGGAGAGAGGACGGCGAGTACAGGCTGTGCAGCCAGGCCAACGGAGGGGGGGATCGAGACTCTTCGCAGCTCCAACACCAGAGCACCAACGGAAGTGCCAGCAACAACCACTCGTTTATCTCGGATGGCGGGAAACAGGACGATGATGACCCCTCGATTACGGTGGCAATATCTGCCCCGGGGTCAGAGAAGATGGATCTAGACTAGAGGTCAGAGAAGCAAGGGAGCTGCCGAAAGCGGAAAGCTTGTTCGAGACGATGCGACGATGGCCTCCGGCCAGACTTTGGGTTTTCTTGGTGTTTTAGGGGGGACACAGTGTCGAGAGATGACATGTCGATGTCAAGAGGGCTTTGGCTTTATGAATGTGCAAACGGTGGTTCCTTGACGAAGTCTTGTGTTCTAAGGGTCTCTAACCTCCAAAGTGTTCAAGCACGGTTAGCCTTGGGGTTCTCGTGTGGCGGGGAGGCTCTCGTCGAGCTAGAAACGGCGTACAAGAGGTTGAGACGGTACTCTTAATGGGCGCCTTGCTGGCAGCAAAAAGTATATACATTAAGGTCGCGGAGCTAGCTATACTATGTCAATACGGTATTCTACCTTATTTTACTTCGGATGATGAGAACCCAACGCGGCAATTGTGCTGTGAAGCGCGCGGTAAACCATCATTGAACCACTGTTGGTTAGGTCCGGGGTACCTGTCACTTGTAAGGTCCTATGCAGGATGGGCACCCCCACTGTAACTTTCGACGACCACGGCAGTACAGGATCGCTAACTGACAAATGATAACATCGAGATCAACATCGACAACTAACTACCATTGATTGCAAGCTCTGCTACGTCTCTCCATTAACTGAGCATTTTACACACTCGCCACTCTTGATTCCTGTGCTTCTGCACAGTATCCATCTCATCCAATGATGAATGGCCTCAACGGGGCCAATGTTGGCGGAATGCCAGCAGTTGGCGTGCCTACGCCGGCCGGCCACCAAGCAGAGCTCAACTACATCTACGGCATGGTCGAGGAGCTCAGCCGGCAGCTAGCCGAGAACAAGCGCGCTCTGGAAGAGGTCGTCTCGGGCGTCGGACGCGTGCGGACCCGCGCGAGGCAGCACGCGCTGGGCAACGAGGACATCATCGAGTCTGCTGCTGATGAACTAAGCGGTGCGTTCTTGTTCTCCCCCGTCCTCTCTCTACGATTGCCCTGTCTGACCTTGTCACTATGTGCAGCCCAAGAACAGAACCTGGACCACCTCATCTCCCTCCTCTCCGAAGCCCTCGAGAAGGCAAAGTACAGCCGCGACGCCAACGCCGCCCTGCTAGCCCAGTACGCCGGCGTCGTGTCCACCATGCTGAAGCAGTTCCACGAGTACAAGGCGAAGCACGTCGCCGACGTGGCGGCCTGGCACAGGAGTTATCGCGCCCAGCTGGCCGAGGCCAGGCTGGAGAACAGCCGGCTGCGCGAGCAGATATGGGACATGCAGGCTCACGCGGGACACGCCAACGAGGCGCTGCGCAAGTTCCGGTCCACGTACGACGACGACTCGGCGCGGTGGGAGCAGCGGGTGGAGAACAAGGCCCTGAGGCAGGAGGTGCGCTTCTGGAAGCGCATGGCCCTGCCCGAGCTGGCCGAGGACGACGCCATCTGGAGCGACGACGACGACCTGATCGACGAGGCCGAGAAGAAGAGGCTCAAGCAGATCGCAGAGGAGCAGGCTGCCCAGGCCGCCGCCAACGCCGCCGCGGGGGAGAGGGACGACAGCGGCAGGGAGGAGGCGGAAGGCAGCATGCCGCAGTCGATCCCGATGGCGAGGCTAGGGGGGGTGCCGATGCAGAGGGAGGAGTCGGCCGGGTTCGGGGGGGTTCCGGTCCCACCCCCACGGCCGCTGAGTGCGAGTAGTATGGGAAGTGCGGCGAGTACGGGGTCTTCTGGCCTGTGACTCTGGTCCTAGCGAGGCTGGTTTAAGAACGGGTTGACGTTTCTACGGTGCGGAAAGGGACAGATGAGGAGTCTGAGGGGATAACCGTTCATTTGCGTTATGATCACAGCGTTCAGGACTGGCTAGGATATCGTATCTCAACGGAGCGCGTCTTGTATTGTGTATGATACCAGCGCGCTTGATACATCGGCTAAAGGAATAAGAGAAAGGAAGCCTCCAACTATACTCGGGACGAAACGATACAGATCACAGGTTATCCAAGCCATAAGCGCATTGTCCCGTGGCATAACTACCGCTCAACCGCTCCCTCACGTCCTGGTATCGAACGCCTCGAAACCGCCTCAGTTCGCCGCATAAACAGAACTTGACGAAGGAGTACACAAAGGCCCCGGATGAACCCGACAGCAGGCCTCGTGACGACACCCCTGCTTTGTCCTTCTCACTATCCGGAAAGGAGATCAAGACCAGCAGAAGAACACCAAACTCAACAGCGGCCCCGACGCCAAGCGAACTCCATGACCCCAAACATAGCCTGACTCCGCCATTCCGCAAAAAGCAAAAGAAGCCAAGATCTCACTCCGTCTTCCCGAACCGCTTTCGCAGGCTCTGCAACCACCCAAAGTTGAGCTGCTGCTTTACATGGAAGCCGACTTTCTTCATCCTCGGCCACTCCTTCTGGTACCCCAGCTTATCGAGCTCATCTCGACTCTCCCTGGCAGCTTCCTCGTCGGCGTCTCGCGCGTAGCTCTTGCTCCTGAACCCGGTGTGGAGGTCGATCTCGGCCAGCGGGACGAGCAGCCTCGTCTCGCCGTGGCAGAACCGCCGGTAGGCCGCGTACCCGCCGAAGATGAGCAGCATGAACGGGATGCCGATGACGTCCCGCGTCACGGCCCTGGCGTCGTATCCCCCCAGCGGCCAGGCGGCCACGACCACCTGCGCCGCCAGCCCGCACGCGCACACCGCCAGGCCGAGGTACGACCCCCAGACCCCGAAGGGGCTACGCCAGATGATTTGTCCTCTGTCCCAACCCTGCGCACTCATCGCCCTGCGCATGCGCACGTGGCTGTAGCAGATGGCCGCCCACGTCATGTAGTTGGACATGGCCGACAGGCTGAGCAGCCAGTCAAAGATCTCCTCCCCTCCCGGAGCGGCCGTGACGAACGCCAGCAGCGCCAGCGCGAACGCGACGCCCAGCGCGTACACGGGCACCCCCTTCCGCAGCTCGCCCAGCTTGCTGGGGCCCATGCCCTTGGAGCACAGTGCCTGCAGGGCGCGGCTGCTGGCGAAGATGGCCGCGTTGGCCATGCTGATGAGTGCCGTGACGATCATGGCGTTGAAGAAGTTGGCCAGCCCCGGCTGGTTGGCCAGGTTCGCCGCCAGCACGAAGGGACTGTACTTGGCTCCGTGGCCCACGGCGGCGAGGTCCGGGTTGTCGGCGGGGACGACGAAGCCCAGCATGAGCAGACCGCCGACGTAGAAGACGATGAGCCGGAAGAAGACCACCTTGGTCGCCATGGGCATGACGCGGTGCGGGCGCCGGCACTCCGCCGCCGTGAGGCCGAGCATCTCGGTCCCGCCGTAGCTCATGCCCGCGACTCGGAAGACGGCCAGGAAGCCCTGGAAGCCGTTGATAAAGGCGCCGGGGCGGTGCCAGTACCGGGCGCCGAGCGCACTGCGCGGGTCCGAGGCGATCCCGCGCCCTGTAAGCGCGACGGCGAAGCAGATGAAGGTCGAGAGGGCGGCGGCCTTGCAAAGCCCCAGCCAGTGCTCCAGCTCGCCGAACCACCGCGCCCCCTTGGCGCTGATGAGTCCCAGGAAGACGAGGAAGGGGATGATGAACCACCACGGCTCGAGGTTCGGGTTCCAGTACTCCAGCTGGGCGCCGATGGTGGTGAGCTCAAAGGGCAGCACGATGAGCCAGTTGAAGACGAAGTTCCAGCCCATAGCGAAGCCGGCCTGCCGGCCCACGAACCGAACCGTGTAGTCGTAGAAGGCGCCCGCGACGGGGTAGCTGGTCGCCATCTCGCCCAGGGAGGCCATGGTGACCGAGACCATGACGCCGCAGATGGCGAAGTTGAGGACGAGCGAGGCGGGGCCGCCCGTGCGCAGCGCCTGGCCCGAGCCGACGAAGAGGCCCGCGCCGATGGAGCCCCCGGCCGCCATGAGGAGCATCTGCCGCGTGGTGATGTCGCGCTTCAGGGCGCCGCCGGGGTTGTCCGGGGCGAGGGTGTCGTCGGCTTCAACGACGACGCCCTCTTGGGAGGATTTGGCGGCTGCCGTGACGGGGTCGGTGTCGAGGCCGAGGCCGAGGGTGGTGGCGGCCGAGATGGCGCTCGGGTTGGAGCCGGAGGAGGAGTTGCGGTGCCCCCCTGGGGCGTTGACCGCGGGTGTGACGGTTATAGTTACGTTAGTGACGGCATCTTTTGGGGGGTCGTCCATCGCAAGACGGAAGGAAGGTGGTGTCGGGTGTGGAATGTATGGCTGTGCTGATAGCGAGGCCAGAGGTATCTCAGGAGATAAAACACCGATATAAGATGACCAGCTACGGATGGTGAGAAGCTGTATCAGTGAGGGTTATTTGATTAAAATGGAATAACAAGAAATATTGATCACTTCTGAAGACCTGCAGAGTTGACGAGGAAGATATGGTTCTGGGTGAAGCTGAAGTCCGATTGTCGGAGTGCCAGTGCCAGCAGGACGCTGACGGGAGGGGAGAAGGGCAGGAACGAGAGAGAAAGGAGTAAAACGAAGGAGAGGGAGGGAGGTGCGACCCCCTTTATGTATGCAGCGAGACCGTGGGAGAAGGTTTTGTCAACTCGGGGGACAACCTACGACTGAACTATACTGACGAGACGTGTCGTGTGACCTGATCGAGAAAGGGCATTGGAAAGGTTAAACAAGCCGGTGTGCGTACAGCCTCACGAGCCTCTTCCTTTCATAGTGCGGACGTCTGGACTGATGTCTCTTACTCGGCCCTGCTCCATTCCCCGACTTCCGAGATAAGAGCAGGGGAAGCTGGCATGCCTGGGGTCGAACACGGCGCAGAGGCGGAATTCCTCGCTTCTCGGAGACTGGCGAAATGATAACCTTGCATCTTTGAGCATCACCCGGAGTGCTTGCGGATGCCGGAACTCCTTGGAGAAGGTTTGAGTTTGGTATTGCATGAGATAGAGGCTTGGAGTCGACATTCACTCTTGATATCGGGCCGGTAGGTGAGAACCTACATGCTGTCTTGCTATGTTCATGGACTGTGGACATCGTCAAGCACAAGGGGCAAGCTAATTACCAGCCGTGTCTCAAACCAGACCAAACTCAACTTGCTGGACATCGTGGCAGCACCAGGTATCAGGTACTGGACGGACGCGGTAGCAGCCCCGAGTGCCGGTTAGCATTGCTGGCACTGTTTATAGTTGGACAGTATCGTCAGTTGGACGAAATCATACCAGATAGGATCGAGATCGAGATAGACAGCCCGTCTGGAGGCACTCAAGCCCGCGCGTACTGAGAAACAGAACAGAGACACTTCATATCCAAGGACAAGAACACGTTGATATCACCATGTGACACGACTCAGGAAAATATGCTTCGTATTGACCTCCACTTCATGCACAAGCTTCAACCATCAGAGACCTCCTGCAACATGATATCCCTTCTCGCCCGCTTAAGGTTTGAGTCCAATATCCTGCACTCCGCAACCCTTATCTTGCAGGAAGAGCTCGTCCCAAATGCCACGAGACCAATCATCCGTGAACTCCGTTCTGTATCGTGAAATATCAAACAGCTTGAACATGGAAAGTCAAGAACAAAGAAGTCAATTGGCCAAGGCTCATGTGGCACCAAAACTAGACATGTATGAGCCGCACAACTAGTATCCACTCTGCTCCCTGCGAGAGTCCGATCCAGCGTCCTCTCCGCCAGTCTGGGCAGGCTGCTCATCGCCGCGAAGCTTGGCAAAGTACTGCTTGATATCTTCGGCGCTGATGGTCTTGCCGCTCTCGGCAAACTGCTGGAAGAACGGCTTCAGCTTGTCTTTGAGGTGGTTGTATGCCATGACGCCCTCAATGGCACGCACACGATCAACATTGCGTAGAGCGCTTTCACCGCGGTCTAGCAGACTGCCGCTACCGTGTGTCGAGCCGCCGTTCTCGGACCCTTCCTCGGATACGGGCGGTTCGTATGTCTCTTCCTCCTCCACGAGCTGTGGGTGGGGAACAAGGAGAGGGAAGCACGAAGAGCAGTGGCAGAATTTCTCACGGAAGCCCTCCTGGAAGAAGAGAGAAAATTTGGCTTCTGGAGCCGGTGGAAGTCTGTCCAGCTTGCAAGAAGTAGTTGAAGATTGCGTGTCCACCGTCTCCGTTTCCACGATCGGGGTATTGCCGGTAGCTGTCGGCGGGCCGTCCTCGCTTTTCTGTCGCTTAGACTCTTGGGACTCCTCCACGTCGTCGTCCGCCTTACGCTTCTTGGATGAATCCTCTCCGGGAGTCGGGGTTGCCTGAATTCTGTCTCCAGATGCTTCGCTCCGGAAGTAGACAGGTGGCAGGAAGCCCGGCGTCCCAGCATAGCGCTTGATCCAAGGAAATGCCTCGACACACTTGTAGCAAAGAAAACCTTCGAAGTCGTCCTCTGCAGGAAATCCCGGTGGTGGTGGTGGGTCGTCGTCGTCGGCTTCTTCCTGCTCATCTGAGACTGGTGGGTTTGTCGCCTCTGCTGCCTCTTCTGATATCGTTGCGAGCGGGGCATTGTCCGTTATATTCTCCAGCTTCTGTGGCTTGACTTCGCCATTCATGGGCTTTTCAGCTACCATATTCTCGAACCATCGCGGACCCAGGCCGACCAGACAGCCTGGATGCCACCAATCCTCGCCACACCCACCGGTCTCGTGTGTGCCAAGACCAAGACACTGGAACATGGTTCCTTTCTGCTGGAAAGGATCATAATCGCATTCGCAGCCGCAGAACCGGTTCCTGAAGTTCTGGTTGTATCTGTTGTTCGCGTCGGGCTCCTCCGAGTGGACTCCTCCTCTAGTGTTGGTCGTAGGATTGATGCGTAGCGTACACGGGCTGGTCTTGGGGAATCGCGTGGTACCGCAGTCGCAGGTGAAGTTGCGCTTCGTGAATATCTCGACAAGAGTGTGTTCGCCATGGCACTGCACCGAGCAGGCGTAGCAGACCCCCGCGGGATTGTCGTACGGCGCCTTCGGGTCTTGAGGTGGTGGGTTGCATGTGAGACAGGCAAACACGCTCTGGCGCAATGCACCGAGCGGTTTGGTACAGTTGTCGATCTTGTATGGAAGAGCCTCACGGGCATCGGCTTCGAGCTGCATCTGGTCCCGAATGAAGTCGGCAGCCGTCTGCGAGTCCTCTGACTGCGCCGAGGAGCTCTGTCTGCGCTCTTTCGGCGGTGCTGGCGCGGAGACATCGCCGGCGGAGGGCTGTGCTACCGATAGATCCATAGCCACTTGTATCGCGCAAATAACAATGACAATTCCTGAACCGCAGCCGAGATACGATAAGCAAGCGACTGCGAAGGAGATGGGGATGGTATGTGCTGATGTGGATGAAGAGCGATTCCCAATGTCGACGGGAGCTCAAGATGCAAGGCAAGCAGTCAAGGTAGTGTACGTACCTGTGTGTCGAGTCGCGTCGGATAAGATAAGCAGGTCAGATCGCGTCACTTTTAAAGTAGGTACGTACCTGGTCTACCTAAGGCAAGCACTTAAACGCGAGGCACCACAAAAGGTTTAGCGTATCAATTAACGCGTCTTCCAGTCGCGTCCACTCCCCACCAACACGCGTCAGGGGGCCAAGGAATTTCATAGCGCTTCCCACACTCCCCCTCCCAGCAGAGGAGCCACTTTCTCACTTCACACAGTCTAACAACTTCCTTTTTTGACTTGTGATAACTTCGTCCGTTCTTCCACGATTCTGCCATAGAAAAATACAGGACTTTCCGGAGAACACACTTGTGGCAGCGAACTGCGAAGTAAACATGAGGTATGTTTCCAGATCCTCGTAGCTGCTCCTAACTCGGAATTGACCATGGCAACACAGTTCTCCTCTCCGGCCAAACATGTCCTCGGCCAACCGTGGCGCTACGCCAAGGGCCAACCGTAAGAGGTCGCGCACTGGAGGCGATGATGGCGCTTCTTCAGTTGGGATCGCGTCCAGTCCTATGCCATCCTCGCCTCCAGCCTTCCCCATCTCCCATGGCGGTGACGACGAAGACGACATTGAAGAAGAGGTCGAGATCCAAGATGACGATATCGATGATCTCGATGAGATGGCGGAAGACGACGTTGATCTCTTCCGCGAGGGATTCGAGCGCGACTACCGCGAGAAGGAGGACGATACCTACGAGGGTATCGACCTCGACGACGAAGAATATGATCAGATGAACCTCGGCGAGAGGCGACGTCTCGAGGCTCAGCTCGCCCGGAGAGACCGCGAAGTCGCCCGTCGCCAGCGCATCCCCGCCGCTTTTCTTCCTGGCGAAGATGAAGACGGCGACCTTGACCTCACCGCACAGCCTCGTCGTCGCCGGCACCACTACGACGAGGATCCTGACGAGGATATGGATGCCAATATCATGGACGAAGAGCTCTCGCTCGAGGCGCTGCAGGACGTCAAGGCCTCGAGCTTGACGGAGTGGGTGTCTCAACCCCCCGTTCAGCGCACAATCAAGCGCGAGTTCAAGGCGTTCCTGACTGAATACACCGACGAGAACGGCTCTTCTGTCTACGGAAACCGTATCCGGACTCTTGGAGAGATTAACGCCGAATCTCTTGAGGTCTCTTATGACCATCTCTCGACGTCCAAGGCTATTCTCGCTTACTTCCTCGCCAACGCCCCGGCCGAGATGCTGAAGCTCTTCGACCAGGTAGCCATGGAAGTTGTCCTACTCCATTACCCAGACTACGAGCGTATCCACGCCGAGATTCACGTCCGCATCTTCGACCTCCCTGTTCACTACACGCTCCGGCAGCTCCGGCAGTCGCACCTCAACTGCTTAGTGCGCGTCAGCGGCGTGGTCACGAGGCGAACAGGCGTCTTTCCCCAGCTAAAGTACGTCAAGTTCGACTGCACGAAGTGCGGCGTGACCCTAGGCCCTTTCCAGCAGGAGTCCAACGTCGAAGTCAAGATCACATACTGCCAGAGTTGCCAGTCGCGCGGCCCATTCACGCTCAACTCGGAGAAGACAGTCTACCGCAACTACCAAAAGCTCACCCTCCAGGAATCCCCCGGCACAGTTCCCGCCGGCCGTCTGCCGCGTCATCGCGAGGTAATCCTGCTCTGGGACCTCATCGACAAAGCCAAGCCGGGTGAGGAGATCGAGGTGACGGGCATTTACCGCAACAACTACGACGCGCAGCTGAACAACCGCAACGGCTTCCCCGTATTCGCCACCATCCTCGAGGCCAACAATGTGATCAAGTCCCACGACCAGCTGGCCGGCTTCCGGCTGACGGAAGAGGACGAGCACGAGATCCGCAAGCTGTCCAAGGATCCCCAGATCATAGACAAGATCATCAACTCCATCGCGCCCAGTATCTACGGGCACACCGACATCAAGACCGCCGTCGCGCTCTCGCTCTTCGGCGGCGTGGCTAAGACGACCAAGGGCGCTCATCACATCAGAGGCGACATCAATGTCCTCCTCCTCGGCGACCCAGGTACCGCGAAGTCCCAGGTGCTGAAATACGTCGAGAAGACGGCCCACCGCGCTGTCTTCGCGACCGGACAAGGCGCGTCAGCGGTCGGTCTGACGGCTAGTGTCCGTCGCGACCCCCTGACGAGCGAGTGGACGCTCGAGGGCGGCGCTCTGGTCCTGGCAGACAAGGGAACCTGTCTCATCGACGAGTTCGACAAGATGAACGACCAGGACCGGACATCCATACACGAGGCGATGGAGCAGCAGACTATCTCCATCAGCAAGGCGGGTATCGTCACAACGCTACAAGCCCGGTGCGGTATCATTGCTGCCGCCAATCCTATCGGAGGGAGGTACAACTCTACCATTCCTTTCAGCGCAAACGTGGAGCTTACGGAGCCTATCTTGTCGCGTTTCGATATCTTGTGCGTGGTACGCGATACCGTGGAGCCGGAAGAGGACGAGAGGTTGGCGCGGTTCATCGTCGGGTCTCACAGTCGGAGCCATCCGCTGTCACAGGGCCAGGGAGAGGAGAGCATGGAGGTCGAGTTCGAGTCCCAGCGAGCCTCCAACGCGCTAGTCGACGAGCGGACACGGAAGAAGGAGGGCGAAATCCCGCAAGAGCTGCTGCGGAAGTACATCCTCTACGCGCGGGAGAGGTGCTCCCCCAAGCTGTATCATATGGACGAGGACAAAGTCGCACGGCTGTTCGCCGATATGAGGAAGGAGAGTTTGGCTACCGGTGCCTACCCGATTACGGTATGTTCACATCAATTTCCATCATCTACATCATTCGCACAGACTCACTAACGCTGTACATCTAGGTCCGTCATCTGGAAGCCATCATCCGCATTAGCGAGGCCTTCTGCCGCATGCGGCTGTCGGAGTACTGCTCGACCCAGGACATGGACCGGGCCATCGCTGTGACGGTCGACAGTTTTGTCGGCAGCCAGAAGGTGAGCTGCAAGAAGGCCCTCGCTCGCGCGTTTGCCAAGTATACTCTCAAGAGGCCGGGGCAAGACCAAAGGAGAGGTGCTGCTGCAAGGGGTGGTAGGGCGGGGACTGTTGCCGCTTGAACTGCGTCGGTGATGATTGTTTTACCCTTCTGCTTGTGGGTTCGCTTATCATAGGTGTTTGGGGCGTTCTCCGTCTTCTGTCCGGGGCAGCCAGTCTCTCCTACTTGTGGTTGAATGTTTGGTTGGGATACGTTCCACTCGATCAAGGACTACGAAGTAATAATGCGAGCTATGATAGATTACATATTGTAACGCGATTTACAGGCATCGATGTTCTTCAAACCGTGTTGACTGAATGATGACCTGATCTGACCCAACATAGGGGGTTACGATCACGTTTGCTCCGTCCCATGGAGAAGTCAACGGCAATACGGCACCTGCGTGTCGTGGATGATCTTATCTCTGTAAGTATGCGTGACTAAGTGCCTTCTCACTCCGCGTGACTGTGACCCGGCTTCAAGTGCTGTCTGAGCTTCTAAGTAAGAGAATCAATGAAGATGCGGTGTTGCTCTCGCAGGCTTCAGCACCTCAACAGAGAACATGTGCAATACTGGGTGAAAGGGGTGTCAAGTGTCTGTATTATCACCGGACGACATCAAAAACCCAACACTGCCCTGATGCGACATCGCGACAACATCTTCCGCCAGTGATGCTGAGGCTTGGCTGACATCGACATCCCGGGGATGTCATGACGCGAATCAGACATGATCCCTTCATGCTCCTGAAGCGAGGCTCGCCTACGGACTCGGTCCTCGGCAAGGTAGCAGGGTGTCGTTGTTCTCCCGTATGCTTGAGCAGACCTCACAGTCCATCATGACCCCATATGGTAGGCACCGTAAAGATAAGAGGGTTATCTTTGTGTCCACCCGGAGCGCAGTTGCGGCGTACCGGAGCGAGATGGACCGTCTGACGGGCAAGCCAAGCCGAGGTTGCCGACGAAGTAAACGCGATTGTGGACTTCTTCAGAGAAGTTCTTGAATAATCCGCGTGTACTTCGAGGCATGATATGATCGATGTTAGGTATTCGCAATGCTGTCATGGGTCAGAGGATTGCAAGATGGGCCTATCCAAGGCTTAGGCGAAGCTGTTGACTTCCCTCGCTTCCAATCCTCGTAGGTAGAAAGTCGCTCGTAGGTATTGGGACGTCTAAGGCCCGGTGCAATGCTACATGCCATTGACTATTCTGATTCAGCCTGAAATGCTCCGGTTGTGAAGCTATATCGCAGGGAATTCTATTTGTTCCAGATTGATGTGCATAGTGATTTTCCCAGCTACCGAGCATGAGAAAATTGGCTAAGACGATTCACCTGCGACAACCCAAGCGAAGGCACCATCATCGGCTACGCAGTACACGTCGCGCTGTATTTCCGCTCTTCAAGATTCTCGAGATAGAGATGTCGAGAGATGCTGGCTTGAGATGGAATATCCAAAACAAAAAAAAAAGGGAATTAAGAAACGGCAAGTGCCAAGCCCAATCTGGCAACTTGGCAACCCAGGAATAAAAAAAAAGGAATTCTGTGATTGGCGGAGAATTAGAGTTCCTGAAGTCCAGAAATGGGGAAAATGCGGCAACTGCGCTAGTGTTAGCGGGGTTAGTGGCGCCTTCCCCGCCGGTAGCATGGTGCCTGCCCCGGTGGTCTGCTAGCTACCCCACCCTCGCCCCTTCGAACTCAGCCTCTAGCTCGTCAGCATGTCGCTTGCTTGTTCCTTTTTCTCCAACCTGACCAGGCGATAGCTAGAACACCTCGGTCGTCTCACCGAGGACAGCGAGCTACTCTCCCCCATTCGGACTGGTTCCAGAACACATCCAGGTTAACAGCTCGAAGTCGCCTCATTCACCACTGTACATCAAAAGGACCATGTGAGGGATCCGAGTTAGTAAAGGGCCAGTCCTAGCATCAGAAGGTACCAAGTCGATTTCACGCCTGGAACACGAACAACCATATCAGCCAAGGATCCGGAGCTGCCGTGGAATCGGATACTCTCGATATATCACTGGCCAAACACAGCATACGTTACAGAATCCACCGTCCAGCCCATTCCACAAAGTGACAGGCGTCGGTACTGTTGCGGTCCCTTCAGAGCCCGGCGGAAAGCGGCCAAGTCTTGTGTCCACGACTTTTCCCTCCACTTACAGTTGCTGAATTGACACAAGTGAGCACCGGCTTGATTGCGCTGTCCACCACACTCCGCGCTCCTGGACCAGACCCGCGTCTTTTCCCCATCCTCACTTAATCCCCGGCTTGCTTATTGCCCTGTTGGGGTCAGATGGAGATCACCATTGCAGCTGTTCAATAGACGGTAAAACCAGCAAGTCGGCGAAATATTTCGGCTCGTCTTGGCAATGCGATTGTGAACTCCTGTTACCTGGTCTCGAACCTCCAGCTCCACACTTTGCCCGTCCGTAACGCTGTCGTTTAGACAGCGTTTCTTTCGTTCAAAACCGCTCCTTGCCCAAGGCATGTATGGTTCTAGATCTCCTACATGTACGTTTAACAAGCTAGTCCGATCGAACCTGTTTCGCTTTTGACTGCGAGGAGCCCCCGCCGTAGGTACAGTCCGGCTGTATTGAAGACTGGATCACGAGCCGACACAACACATCACAGTTGCGAAGTTGCGAACGAACTCGTCTCCCTCTCTGTGTATGTGTACGAGAGAAACACCTCCTCCAACTCCTGCTCATTCAAGGCCCGCCTGGCACATCGGTTTTGTACCACTTAGAGATTCTCCCCGGACTCCTATCAATATCTTGGTCGCAGCTCGACATCCCACCACTACTGGACATCGGGACTTTCACCAAAGACTCAGTGGCGGCGCATCAGCTTCAACGACTCATGAATTTACTTGGGATCTGATCCTTTGCTGTCGACTAATCGGTATAATTCGACAATTCGCGCTGCATCCACAGGGTTACTTGTGCGGGCTGGTCACCTCGTACGGACCTGTCCGTTTTTAGTTGGACGATTTAGCATCGTGTGGTCGAGGCATTTGCCATGCCAACCTGCTCCATCGCCAAGTACGCACCGCCAATACTGAGCAGGGTACGCGTGGCCAGTTTTTTTGGTCCTGAGGAATACCTACCTGGAAAGTGTGAGAAAGACCAACGAGGAATCCGTGTTGCTGCGGAAGGAGACAGACCTCGATTTTGGGTTTCGGCATAACGAACCAAGGATGGCGGCTGTTCAGCAGCTCGAGCCGATACCTACGCCGGCTCGGCCGAGGAGTATGAATGGAAGCAGTCATGATATGGACGTCGACATGGATGGGGTGATGCCAAGGGCTAGACCACGGCTAACGTTCGGCAGCGGGCCACAGAGGGGTGACACCAGAATCGTGGTCATCATGTACGGCCCAGGGCAGGAGAAGATTGTGTCTGTATTTGCGGAGGTTCTTGGAAAGCCGTCTCAGTTGAAAACTGCCTTTGACAGCCTTACTTCAGCGGACCAGGACTTTGTTATCGGCATCTTGGCAGATCAGGCAAAGGCCGATGTCAAGAGGAGAGATCGAGACTTGGTCGTGGCCATTCATGCGCATTGCGTCAACTTGGGGATGCCCCCGGACACGTTTCTGTCGACCGAGTGTGATTACGAATTCCTTTACACGAACACACCTTTCTTCCGGCGCGACTTGTCGAGGTTCACCTCGCACGTTCTAGGACAACTGAATCATCACGAGACTTTGATGGCGAAACCCCGGACCTACTTCATTTCGACCACCTTTCCTGATGTCAGCGCGGCTCTGCCAAACCTGGATATCCTGACAGTCGGTGCAGACGCGGTTGAGATTCGTGTTGACCTGCTCAAGGAACCTCTTGGAGATGGTACCTTCGCCCCTATTCCAAGTTTGAGCTATGTTGGCGAGCAAGTGATGCTGCTCCGGCAAAGGACAGAGTTGCCGCTCATTTTCACCACAAGATGCACAGCTGAAAACGGCCGATTCCCTATGGACAATCCGGATCTCTACTGGGAATACCTGTATCGTGCGATACAGTGGGGTGTCGAATATATCGACGTCGAACTTTGGCTGCCGGAATCTATCAGGAAGAAGCTCTACGAGCAGCGTGGGAGTAGCAGAATAATGTCTGCCTTCCATGACTTCTCGGGGACCTTCAAATGGCCATCCAGATATGCCGAAGAGGTCTTTCTAAAGTCACGAGAGTACGCAGATATTATCAAGATGATTGCAATCATCAATGACCACAACGAAAACTTTGAGCTGGAGTACTTCCGCTCGAAGATACGCTCGGAGTATCCGAACTCACCCCCGCTGTCAGCTGTAAACATGGGTGAGACCGGGCAATTCTCACGGACGCTGAACAGAGTGTTTACCCCGATCACACACCCCTTACTCCCAATCATTGCCGCTCCCGGTCAGATGAGCGCTGCGGAAATCAATCAGGCGCTCGCTCTCCTCGGCCAGTTACCGAAAAAGAACATCTACGGGATCGGAAGTTCCTCGTCTCGCACTGCGGCTTCTCAGGCTCCTTTCTACGAAAAGTGCTTCAATGAGCTCGGCTTGCCGCATCAGTTCGCCGCCGTCGAGAGGCAGCCGAGGAGCACTGTTATGGACGCGTGGTGCAACCAGAGGAACTTCGGCGGCGCTTACCTCAATCCTCCGGTTTCATACAACAGCATCGTCGGCAGCAGCCCGTTCTTTCAATCAGTCAACAACGGCGCCGGTCCCATACTCACCGAAGCTGCAAGAGTAATCGGCATGATCGACACAATCATAGTCCAGTCCGGCTCCTCAAGCTCCGCCTCGTCAGCGCCCGCATCAGTCCCCTCCAGCCCTCGCCACCGGCACACGGGCTCCTACGGCACCCACAGCTCCACCAACTCAAACCACCCTCCCAACACATCTCTCATCTTCGATAATGCCTCGTGGCGCGGCATCCTGTCCACCCTAACCCGCGACCTTGCGCCCTCGGCGTACTTCGGCCGCGCAGCAGTCGTCCTCGCATCCTCATCCGACGACGCCGCCAGTGTGATCTACGCCCTCAAGGCTCTCCGCGTGGGCAAGATCTACACGGTCGGCTTCAAGACCCCGCTGACGCTGGCCCGCGACCTCCCCATCGAGCCCTTCAACAGTCTCGAGTCCCTCCAGCGGGCGCGCATGGTGGGCACGAACGACTCGGCGTCGCCCTTCGTGGTGGTCTCGGCCCTGGGCCCGGAGAAGAGCAACATCGTCGGCATGATGGTCCGCGTCTTCGGGTCGCGCGGTGTCAGCACGGGCATGGGCAGCGGGAACAAGGGTAAGGTCTTCCTCGACCTCGCGGACGGGAGCCTGCCGCGTAAGGGAGACCCGGGGCTGATCGCCGAGCAGAGCGGTTTCGCGGCCTACGGGGCGGCAGACGTGACCGCTTTTACGACGGTTGAGACTCTGAGGTTGCTAGTTGGGCAAAATGTGCCGTATAGCTTTGTTAGACTTGCCAGTGGTAGGGCGATGTATTGATAATCTTGTTTCGACGAGGACCGTGGCAGATCGCAGATGAGAGTTGGGGATGGGGAAGGGGAAACAGTTGGTTCTTGCTACAGGAGAGACAGATTGTTGGTCGACCAGTATCGCCTACCGCGGATCTTGCCTTAAGCGCATATCACCATCGGCCTAGGTTTTGGGATGCCTATCCGAGTTCCTACATTAGCCGTCTCCGCGTCGACGACGACTTTTGATGCTCAGTGGCTGATGCTTTTCTTACACGTCACATACAGTGTTCGTCTCGGGACCTCGTCCTTGGGTTAGATTCGTCTTGGACGAGCAGATTCCAGAGGCCATCCGGGGCATGGCGACCATGCGACGAGTTGACTTGTTGGGCTGCGATTGGAGCCGACCTCGTGGTCTTGCTGGAAGGCCATCCATATGAGCTGCGCATATTCTTGGCGTTACTTGGTCTTGTGTTGTTTGTTTCTTCTTGTCGTCTTCGTTTTGGATGTAGAGTTATATATATACCTACTTGCACTGAATCTAACCTTGTTTTGTTTGCTCTGCCCAGACTGCCCGTGCCGGCAGGCCAATATGTAGCTGAGTGCTTGCTAAGCCGGTATGGAGACTGGAACAGCTCCCACCTGCACAAGTCCATCTAACGCCGCGGTGTTCGATGTCTTGCCGGATGTCGAACAAGCTTGCTTCGTATCACAGGTATCCGACGGGTTTCAATTTGTCGTCCGTCGGCTGTTAGCCCATGGCGAAAGATGGCATTGTTGCATCACGGAGTGGTAGAGCACTGTGACTACAACTAACGGCAGTTCCCCCGACCGGTGATGCTCGATCCGTGGTTGCAGGAAGCCCCATTACCGCCGCCGATGTCACACTGCGAACAGAAGACCTCGCTCGGTGCCGGTATATCGGTGTAACGATGCGGGGGGACTAAAGCGGCAACCCATCGTGAACAGTTTCTATTCTCCTCTTCCGAATAAGAAATGCTTTTCTAGCCCCGGGAATATACCATGTGCTTGACCGTTTGGAATACGAATGTAGCAGGCAGAAAATAATCAAAGAGAAACGAAGTAGGGCCGGTGCCGGGAGATACGCTATTACGCGCTTCAACCCTGTTTGTTGGGGCCGGAGCTTGAGGTGAGGCTCATCGGCCGAGAGGTGTTGGACATAAAGTTACGGTCATTGAACGGCCATATCCTATGTAGAACAGCCTGTGCAAGGTACGCACACCAAGGCGTTTCGGCTTTTATTTTGCCCGGCTAGGGTCTGTGAAGATTCATCTTAAGGGCGGAACGGAGCCGCGGTTCGAAGCCGCGGAGAGAGCTCTGCTGAATGTAAGATTCGCTGTGGCCTGATAGCAGAATTGCAGGACTTCATAGCAAGGCAGAAGAAACTGTCACCGAATCTATCGGTCCGCGACTTCATGTAGGTGGTCTGTTTTGGGAACCAGAGCTTGCGAGTGCCAGTCAGGCATGTCCCTGCTGTCCAGGCTCATGTGGAGTCAGCGTCGCACGGTTGACTTGCTTCGATGAGACACGCGATCCGGCTCTCATCATTAACGACCCGAAGCTTGGATTGGTACTATTTGCTGACATTGTGCTTGGAGGGTCGGGTTTGCGTAAGTTGACAGATTAGGTACCTAGCTCTGCTCGTGGTTGTCCCGAACGAAGCACGAGACTGCTGCGAAGCGATGTGATCCTTCCGACCACCTGCTTGGCCGGAGGACATGGAGGGTTGGCAGAGATAGCCGAGATGAGCTTGGGGTTCAAAGGGTTCGCATATGCACCCGCTTTTCCCACAGCCATTGAGCGTTTTGGCAGTGACGTCCACGTGTAGGATATACGTACAGAGGTACGATACAGACAGCCCGAAGGAACTTGCCGCCTTGGTCCATGTGTTAATGATATTGTGTGACGACAGAGGCAGACAGGCTCCCGCTGATGGGAGCAGCCATTGAAGTTGAATTGGTGGGTGACCTAGGGTAAGGTCACGCTGAGGATGTGGAGAGGTGGAGTGGAGGCTCCGGCTGCCGCAGGGCTCGTCTTTCTCACATGCAGTGAGAATGAGGGGTAATGCAGAAGGTAACCGGTACCTACGTACGATGTTCATCCTCGCAGTCGAGTGGACAAGTCCTCACAATATGCCGGACATCATCGAGCTTCACCTTGTGAGCAGCCATCTGAGAGCAAATGCCTCCGTTGGCTATGCTCTCTCGACCTTGTTTTGCTCGTATTGCTGGATTCGTTGTGAGCCTTGACTGTTCACCCTGTGCCCAGGCATCAGGACTGCGCAGTAGACTCTAGCGTTCGCCGCCGACCGTAAGGCAATGCTGGGGATATTGCTTCAGTCGGAGATAGGTACGCATGTGCTCGACAATTAAGATCCTCATTAGCGCGCCACTCTGCATCCTGCGTGTGTGTATACCGTAGAGGCTCTTTCACACGCAATCATGGTTTATGCGCCTTGTTACATACCCAAAACTTGGGGTAAAACCTGGGGTGCCAGCCAGAGGCCAGGGTTAGGACCAGGGACCCGCGTGGCAGCCCGCGTTCTGTATGTGGTAAAGAGGTGCGGCGTATCACACCTCGGCCGTGATCAGACCGAACTACATCACCGCTGCGTGTACTTACTGATCGCAAGCCGCACGACCGACCGGTGGCCTCAATGGACAGGTTGACAGACAGACATTGGCCATACCTAGGACTATCGGATCTTAATAGAGACGATATCGAGGAATAAGGAAGGTCGTTCTGAGCCCAAAAACCTTGCTCCTTCCTTGAGAAGTTGTGGAGACCTTCCAGAGGCTTGAGAGCCTCCCGTCAACCTAAGAGAAGCACCCCCATTTGTAAGACATTCGATCGCAAACTTGGAATGCTTGGGATGCCGCAACAATGGGATTTAGCAGTGCCCGCCGGCTTGAGTTAACGGAAGAGCGGTTCACTACACAGTCGATTGGCTTCAAATTCACCATGAGTTAGGATATATGAAGTGGATTGGCTTCAGCCGGTCGAAGATTTATTACAGTATATTCGATTGGGGTCACTGCTCAACCTTCGCACCTACAGTGGTGCCCAAATGAATTAGGAGCAGCCAAGATGGATGAAGTCTAGCAAACTTCGGAGTCGGAGCCGAATTTTGAGTGTTGCACTTCTTTTGAAGCCCCTGTCGTTCTCTTGGACCGATGGTTTAATCATGTAGTACTCTTCTGATGACTCTTTCCAACGTCACCACATATCGTAACACGGCGGCCACTAGAGATCACTTTCATCCATGACGGCGAGAGACTCTGATCTCTGACTGGACACCCTAAACTTGCAGCCGACTGTGGTCACAAGCCAGGAGAGCCTTCCGCCTTGGGGCTAGTGTACCCCAACTCCGGTAGCCCCGTCACCCTGTTCCCGGCAAAAACAGCCCCATTTCTTGCGATATCCGCGCTCCCAGGGCTCCCTAGAAACCCGGTCAATGGACCTCCACCTTTCTCCAGTTTCCCCTCCACACTCCCGTCCTGCTCGACTCCCCCACTTGCTAGCCGACGGGGCTTGCACACCGGCCATATAGTGCAGCCCAGGTTCGGCCTCCTCGAGTCCTTGCTTCTTGCAGGCGACTCCAGGCGGTACGTGCCGGTTTGTACCCGGTCCAAAGACGCTCTCTTATGTGATTTAACGAGATTAGGGACAATCGCTACCTGCTGTAGCGTTGCTACCTTGCCTATTAACTACTGGCCATCCTGCTCCCACATCCGGAGCGTCTTTCACTGCTCCGTAAATTCCTGAGAATGGTCGTCCGCTACTAGTACCCGCCCTCATTCTGTCCCATTGTGCGACCCTTCTGGCGATGCTGGCGACTGCTCTCATCAATCTTCGGACGGCTTCCTTATGGATGCGAAATTGACCTGACGGACTTGAAACCGATCGAGTGCATGGACATCTGAGCGCGCCGTTGGAATACATACTGATGAGAGCGAGCTCTCCGGCCAACTTGACACCACGATGATGCAAGTCGACGAACGGGAACACGTGAAGAGTATTGGGGCCATTACATCGCAAGAAGCACACCCTCGTTTCCACGGTTGCCTTGACCACAGGAGGCTCTATTTCCGGACATGAGTATGATGGTACAAGCTTTCGAGAGCCCCATGGCTGGTACTCCTCCCAGAACACACAAAGTCGCCATGTCTCGCCCGCAAGTTGGCATTGAGCGGTTGCCAACACGCCGCCTCAGCAACGAACCACGCGAGTCTATGAACTGCAAGTCCTGCCGGAAGCGCAAAATAAAATGCAACCGCTTGAGACCGTCGTGCGAAGCATGCCAAGTCTTTCAATGCCCTTGCGTATACGGTATGTGTATCCATGGCTGCACAACCTGCCGTCTGCGGTGAATTGATACCGCCGCGGCCATATGGCGCCGAGGTTAGTTTACTAACAACTGCTCTTGTCTTTCCCTTTATGCAGATGCGGTTCCAAAGAAGAGAGGGCCTAAGACAGACGTGCTGGAAGCTCTTCTGAAAAGAGTGGATGGGCTAGAACAGCGACTGAAGGAGAAGAAGACAGAGCCGGGCACGGGTAGTACTCCAACAACGGAGAGCAAGCCTACTATTGCTCCGGACGACACTTCCTCCAATGAAGAGAATTCGAGCACTTCGGCAGGAGAAACTGGATCGAAGTTTTCGTCAGTGGATACGAGTCGCGGTCGATCTGGTGTGGACGAGTCTGCAATATACTCCCCTACGTCTCTAAGGTCAGTCGATAAGACGCGGGTGTCCTGACTGATGTTGCGGAGAATAACATGTGTCTAACATAACTCTCAGTGAACCGAATCCCGAAGTCCAAACGGATGCCCTGCTGGACACCTACTTCAATCGCTTCCATGCGAAGCCTTTCCATATCCTGGATGAGTCAACACTACGCCAAAGGTTGCAGTTAAATCAAGTGCCCGTATACCTCGTCCATGCCACATGTGCCGTGGGAGCTCGGTATGCATGCTTGCAATGTCTGATTACTGTAGCTTGCTGACAGAAATAGGTATACACCTCACCCCAGCGGATACCAGTCGGCTGTCAGGTTGAGCGAGGATTATGCGTCGCGGGCCAGGAGTGAGGTTGATACTGACGAGCCATCCGTGGACGCATTGCAAGCCTTGCTGCTCTTGGTCACTGCATTCACTGCCGCTGGAAAGGGGAAGAAGGCGTACATGCTACTGAGTAAGGATATATATATATACATACTTCAGCTGCGCAGGCATTGTTGCCGTACTGACCTCTATTAGCAAACGCCGTGGGCATGGCCATGGCACTCGAACTACACAGGGAGATGGACCCTCACGCACGAGTGACCCCCGTGGAGCGGGAAATGCGCCGGCGATTATTCTGGACGTGCTATCTTCTCGATCGGTTCATGGCTTGCGGCTCAAAACGGCCATCTCTTATAGCGGACAAGACGATTCTGTTAAGGTTGCCCTGTTGGCTGCCCGGCCCATCCGCCATGCCGGTTGAAGGGGAATTCTTCCAGAGTGGCTCCAACTTGCAGTATCTCCAGGGCAATGGCAAAAAGTCGCAAGGGAGTACAGGCATGCTAATCGACATCAGCCGTATTCTTGGCATCACGAACCGCTATCTGGCAGCGGGAGGAGTGAAGGGCGACTCGCACTTCCCCTGGCACTCCTTGTCCAACCTCTCCAAGATCCGCCAAGATCTCGACATTTGGGCCAGCGGAACCGAGGACGTGTTTTCGAGTCTCGACACGCTGTTTGGCCAAGTCGACTCCACGGTCCTAGTGCTGAGCAAACTCGTCTACCACCTGATACACTGTCTTGTCTACCGGCCGTTCCTCCCCATCGACCTTGCCGAGCTCGCCGGCACCGGACAACACCAGTCATGGCAGATAGAGGCAACAAATATGTGCTTCTTGCACGCGAATGCGATCGCAGAGCTGGTGGAACTGGGGAAACAGACTACGTCGATAGAATGGCCGGCATTTGTCGGGTACTGCATATGTACGGCCGGCACGGTCCACATCCACGGCGCTCACTACAGCAAAGTCGGCATGGGAGGAGAGCTCAGCGTTTTCAGCTCGTCCGCCGAGTTCCTATCGAGAGAGATGCAGCAGCTAAGTGAGTTGCGCTATGCCTGGGCGAGCGTTCAGCACCAGCGCGAGACGCTGCAGAGCATATACAATGCCCACTCCGAGCTGGTCAAGAGCCTGGCCAACAACCCCATGCGCTACTCTCCGATGTTCCACCTCGAGGACTTCTTCGATCGATACTCCAACATTGGCGGCCCAGGCGGCGGAAACTTCAGCTTCGATGCTGCCAATCTCAGCTTGTCGGATGTCGTTGTGGATTTCACCGCAGACACATACACTGGTCATGATCTCTATGCTCCGCGGCTGAACGGACAAGGGACTGCCGAATCCGAGCGTCCAAACCTAAAACGCAAGAGCACTGCCGGTTCGGGTCGAAGAAGGCCGGACCTCAAGAACCTAGCCCCTTCGAATAACAGCGTACAACATCACCTAGCACCTGATATGCCTTATTCCGCACCTCCAAGGCAACAATCCTTCTCTGGGGCATCAATGTCTCAACCTTCGCTAGGTCTGCTACACTCGCAGACCTCTATACCATCACATAACAACATCCATGACCCCCGTCCGCAGATCAGCGGCCTGCAAGACTCCATATCCGATACAGCAGCCAACAACGCCGCCGTAGCGGCAGCGGCAGCCGCCGGCTTCTCTCTTCCTCCGATACCCAACCAACCAAACACCGCCGGCCACTCGATGCAGGCACTATCAAACGCCACCTTCTCCAGCCCATCATTCAACTTCGCGCAAATCCACACTAACCAATCACAACACCGGGAACCACAATCACCGGGAGGATACGACCCCATGTTCGGCGGGCTGCCGACCAATGCCTTCTCGAGCCCAGCGCCATGGCAGGGAGACGAAGGCGGCAACGCCAAGCTACCACCAGCTGTAGCGCCGAGTCCCGGAGACATGAGCCAACACAACGGCAGCACCGGCACGGGGCCCGGGGAGGAGAAGGACCCGTTCCTCAGCCTGCTCGAGCAGCTTGCTGAGAGCGAGTCGTTCAGGGGGCAGGGGAATGAGCTCGATTTCTTCCTGGGAACGGGCCCTGGGACGGGGTGATGGCAAGTCTACTACCGCCCGCTGCCTGCTCGAGGGTCATGAGGCTGGTCGTCAACTGATGCGACATCATATTCACGATATCATATATATACATGCGAAGTAACGAAAGTGATTTAAAAACAGGCGATGGCCCGGCTATCTTTCGCAGTTGGGGTCACATTGGATTGATTGGGTTTTGTATTCTTCTTCTTTCTTCTGGGAGCAAGCATACCGGTACTGGACAGGCAGGCGGTATAGGAGTCATGTATGCCACGATACCTTATCTGGTCAATTTTAGGGATTCTGTGATATGGTACGGTGTTCCTGCCGAATGGAAAAGGCCTTGCTAGGCCCGCTTGAACATGTTTGCGTCTTCCGAACAGCAGCTCATGAGAGATACGTGTTCGCATGACATACGTACTCCAGTGAATAGGTATATCTTTGGTCATTTGATGCCCATGGTGAGGGACTGAGGACCTGGCACCGGACAAGGACAGCCCTCGGTGGATAACGCTGGATTCTTCTGGCTTGAGCTGTCAGGAGTCAGGACTTAGGGGGTTCGCTAAGTTTAGAATAACGACGGGGATTAAAGGGGCCCTACCTACGTAAGTCAAATGTTGCTACTACATTGAAAAAATTCAATCAATACTTGGCGAAGGATCTATTGCATAGTACACAGTACATGTACATAAGGCAGTGTGGATATGATTTCTTTGGCAGGAGCTGACAGCTCCAACTTCCCCCAGCATTTCAGACTTCCCAGCGGCCCGGAAAGCTTAGGTAGTTCGTACCTTCAGTTACTTCCAAGTTTGTCCTGTAGGTTGTCCCCAACTGCATCGACATGCCTGAGTGAAGAAACAAGAAGCAGTAATCCGGGAACTCGCTAGAAGAACTTTACCGCAGTACTGTGGTACGTGCTGTGGTAGCGGCACTCCAGAACAAATTCACCACATTCTCATTGGAGGGCTGGGTTTGACATGTCGTACGGTACGGCTCCTACCCCACATTGCCCTCCAGGCTAAGATTTACCGGCCCAGTGGACGCTCGTGAGTCGTGGCTGCCCTTTAGGTCCGATTAAGATCACGCACAAGGCGCACCGAAAAGGATTTTCTGCGAACCCGAACCCTTGACAAGTTACGTGTACACCAGTGGTAGTGGAGAATTGGAGAAGATCAAAGTATGCTGACAGGCCAAAAAGAGATCTTTGCCGGTGGAGCCGACCGTTGATGCCGTTACTGCGGTATTTCAGCAAGTCAATGGGTACGGCCAGCTTCCGACGAGAAGGAAACGACCCGGATTCCCATCTGTCGTCTGATTTTAGTGAGATCCTTCACCTTTCTCGAAGGTCTGTCTCTGGTGACGACATCGTCTCCCGCTCTCTCGGGGTGCCAGAGGTACCAAGCCTCCACACTCGGCATCTCTGCCGTTGCTGACCACAGATCGACGCGCCTCCTCCTTGGTTCCCCGTGGCTTGGTAGTTGGTACCCTGCTTGGTTTCAATACCCCTCATGGTGACAAGCAGGCAGACCCCGGTCTTGTTCGCCGTAGGAAACGACCGAGTCCCGCCGAAGAAAAAGATTCAGGACTGGACTTTCGACGAGTAGCATTGAGCTCCGACACGGAACTTTCTCCGTTACAACAGCTTTGAAGGTGTTCTCTCACGACTCGGGCACTACCGTAACACACCTCGCGATGCCTCACCTCGTCCTCGAGCACCGGAAGCGCAGCACATGCTGATGTCTGCCAAAGCTAGGCCATGGCGACTTGTCCATCGATATCCAAAGAGACATATGCTTTACCGCCATCGTCCGCCCTAGCTTCTATTCCACTGACTGTCTTCCCCATCTTTCTCCAGGCCTGAGCCCGGGCCCATGGCCGGCTCCGAGGTCTTACACGTGGCGGCGGTGCCGGATCGTGGCCCTGCCGTCTTCGCCGTCACCACTGCGACCTTGGTTCTCGCCTCTGTCTTCGTTGCCGGCCGTATGTTTTCCCGTATCAGGATCGTTCGTCAATTCAGTGCCGACGACTATATCATCTGCGTAGCATGGTTGATCGCATTCTTCCTTAGCATGACCATTCTGTTGGGTGCGGCGAGGGGCCTGGGGCGTCACGATGCCGACATCTCGGAGGAGAAGCGGCCTAGCTTGCGGAAATGCGAATATGTCTTCTCTGTCCTCTATGTAGGTGATGGTGACCTGGTTGTGGATGCTGCCGTGTTGCTTACTTGCCTCGCAGAATCCGGCTCTGATGGCTACCAAGACGTCCATCTTGGTCTTCTATCTTCGCCTGGCCAAGAACACACAGAAGATTCTCCGCATGGCGTCCTGGGCGACCCTCGTGATCGTCAACGTTGCCGGCCTCGTTCTGACGCTCCTCAACATCTTCCAGTGCAGCCCTGTGGCAGCGGCGTGGAATCCTTATGTTGCCGCGACTAGTTGCATTCCGCTCCTCACCGAGTTCGTATGCTCCGCTCCCGTGAACATCGTCACTGACCTTGCGATCCTGGCGCTGCCGATACCTGTCCTGACGGGAATGAGGCTGCCACAAAGGCAGAAGATAATCCTGGTCTTGACCTTCAGCTTTGGCATCTTTGTAACCATCGTCGATGTTGTCCGGATCTACTACCTCCAGCAAGCCATCAGCTTTGCACCGATGGTGCATACGGACAACTCCTCAGCCCTCTTTGGTGATACTCCCGAGTTCTCATGGAACGCATCGCTATCCCTCATGTGGTCGGCCGTCGAGGTGAACGTGGGCATTGCGATTGCTTGCGTGCCCACCCTCAAGCCCCTGATACTCAAAATCCTGCCAGCCATGCTCTACGACCCGGACGGCACACGGTCGCGATCACGAAACCTGGACAGCAAATATGCGCTGGATGTCACACCGCAGCAAGACAGTACCGACGCCAATACGGCGCCACCTCCCCATGAGTCCCCTCCGGCGCAGACCCAGGACATCCGGGACTCTGAAGAGGTGTCGATACGGGACTTTCTGGCGAGGGGTGACGGGGCACGCCATACGGATCACCACCTGCAACGTGGCACCGCACCACGTCACGCCTCCACTGCCTTCAGTTCCACCACCACCAACCAGTCTACCTCACAGGAGAACTCGGTATATTTCGGCTTTGTCAACATGAAGCGGCCGCGAAGCATGCTACGCACTTCGGTGTCGGAATCATGGAAGTACTGCACCGCCGTTACCATACTTTTCTTTCTTTGGGGCTTCAGTTATGGCCTCCTCAACACTCTGAACAATGTCATCGCCGGCGTGGCGAACATGACCGAAGCACAGACGTTGGGTCTAACCAGCATTTACTTTGGCGGTGGCTACTTCTTCGGTCCCCTGCTGGTCGGCGAGTGGCTCGTCCGCCACGACGAGCATCAGCGCTCGGCCCGACACAGGAAGAGCCGCGACTATGCGGACAACATCGGCGGCTTCCGCATCACCTTCATCGTCGGCCTGCTGATATACGGCACCGGCACGATGGCCTTCTGGCCGAGCGCGGTTCTGACCGCTTTCGGCGGGTTCATGGTCAGCAACTTTATCGTCGGCTTCGGACTCGGCGTGCTCGAGACGGCCGCCAACCCGTTCCTCGCCCTCTGCGGCCCGATGCAGTACTCCGAGATGCGACTCTGTCTAGCCCAAGGCGTGCAGGCCGTGGGCAGCGTGCTGAGCGGTCTGCTTGCCCAGCGAGTCTTCTTCATCAACATCGATAGCACGGGCTACAACTCCTCCACGTCCCTGCTGGACATCCAGTGGACTTACCTCGCCATAACGCTCTTCTGCGTGCTCCTGGCCCTCTTCTTCTATTACATGCCCCTTCCCGAAGTAGCCGACTCCGAACTCGAGCTCCTCGCCTCAAAACTGCCCGTCGACCCCGAGAAGCGCATCATAGCCGGCTTCTCGCTGCGCAACTGGACCATCGTGCTCGCGGTGACCGCCCAGTGGACCTACATCGCCGCGCAGGAGAGCATGAGCATCTACTTTGGCTCCCTCCTCACTGCGCTCCTCCCCGCCACCGTCAACACCACTACTACCCCTACCGAATCGGGCGGCGGCGCGGACACCCAGAGCGCCACCTCCAACGACAAGCCCCCCGGCCTCAGCCTGTCGATACCGGACTACCTCCTCGTGGCCCACACGGCCTTCGCCGTCTCCCGCTTCGCGGCGGGCTACCTGTGCTACCTCTCGGTGCGGCACCCGCTGTCCCGCCTCGTGCCCACGCCGCGCACGCTGCTCTCCGCCTCGGCGCTGCTGTCCGCCGTCTTCGCCCTGCTGGTGGTGGTGCTGCGGCCCCGCGGCGACGCGAACCTCCTCGTCGTACCCATCGTGCTGTTCTTCCTGGCCGAGGGCCCGCTGTGGCCGCTCATCTTCGCCCTGGGACTGCGCGGGCAGGGGAAGCGAACCAAGCGCGCGGGAGCATGGCTGACGATGGGCGCATCCGGCCCGGCCTTTTGGCCGTTCGTGCTGTACGGCATCGTCCGCGGGGGCGGGTCGCTGCAGACGGCGTTCGTGGTCGTGGTCGTGCTGCTCGTCTTTACGTTTGCGTACCCCGTCTTTCTGACCGTGGTCAAGGATGCGAGAACGCTGGTCGACGTTGGGGAGGGGAAAGGGGGTGGGGTGAACGTCGATGATGATGTTCCCGGTGGTGGTAGTAGTAGTAGTACCGGGGTTGATTACGCTGATGCCGATCTCGACGCTGTTGTTGCGGAGAGACGGAGGCAGCGGAGGAAAGGGGGCCTGTCTGGGGTGCCGTCGCGGGCTGGGATTATGGAGAAGACGGACCAGAGCGGGCAGACCAGGAGTCCGGTCTTGGTGGAGGGGGGAGAGGATGGTGAGCACCGGAATGCTCGACAAGGAACGAGTGAGGAGGGCCGGAGAGAAGGAGAGCCTTGGGAATACCAGGAGCTCGATACTACCATTTTGGGGGAAGGAAAGGAAGATGGCGGGCAGCCGCAGCACAGGCAGAGTGAGCCTTGGGAGAACCAGATGCTTGATACCACTATTCTAGAGGAGCCTTAGAATGGCTTCTCTTCATTTAGTAATGCGATCAACAGTTATCCCCCATCGACGATTCCGCTCTCGGGCTGTTCTTCGGGGTACAAGGTGCTGTTGGTCAAAGCACCCATCCGCGCGTCGTAGCACCGGGCAGCCTCGTACAAGGGATATTTGCTTGAGTAGGAGTCGCACTGGAGCAGCTTACTTGGCCGTGAGAGACTACGTGTTCCTTCTGTGGTGGGATGGGACTACACGGATGTCATAGTTACCGTCACTCGGCATTGCATCACGCGATCAGGGTCTGTAGGCTACGATCCAGGGCAGACCTTCCACGGGCAGGATAAGTGTGAGGCTTTCCACGCCATCCTCACTTCTGGTTGTCTCCCGAAACCTATTCACATCGTATTGTTCCGATCTCGCGCCCCCTTTCTCGACTCTCAACTCTTGCGCCATCTCTTCTCATCACCATGCCATCCTGCAACCTACCGGCCAACCAAGGCATGTACGGCTTCGGCGTCCGGCTCTCCTTCTACATACAATGGGTAACCATCATAGCAGCCGACTATGTCTTCACCCCTGCGCATTCCGTCCGGGAGCGCACGGTGGCTTTCTTGATGGAGTGTGCCGTCTTCTTCGCACTGGCGAAGCATTCGGTAGACAATGATATCACGGGGGTCGAGGCATATATATGCTCTCTCCTCATATCATGTACTCTGGTGTTTCACATCCCGAGCATGTTATGGAGGGTTCTCTGCTGCTGTCAAGAGGAGTGCGACCCCTCCCTCGGCAGCAGGTGGCGGTCATGGACTACTTGTGAGCGGGATTTCCTGACGGCGATGAGGTTCTTGTATACTCTGGGCTTGTGCTCTTATCAGTTCTGGTTCTGGGCCGCCGGATTGCATATCATGAGTGCTCGCGATGGACGGTGCCCGAGGGTTGGGTTTGCCTTCAACCCGGTATCTCTGGACAGCCAAGGGTTGGCTGCGTTTCACATCGTTCTCTATGCGGCGCTTCTGGTGGGCGCGCTTTGGACTGTTGCTGCAAGTATCTATCTGAGAGGAGGAGAGCGAAAGAGGAGGAAGGCGAGGAGGAAGTGGCGGAGGGCGATGAGGAGGTGAGACTGCCCTCCACGTATCGTGCGTACAAACTAACAGACCCAAACAAGGAAATCAGGCCTCAACGACAATGCCTGGCTTATCCACTTAGTCCGGGCTACGTTTCACCTGGCAGTGGTAGTCGCCAGTATCCTCAGCGTCGAGCTGGTCATCAGGTGGAATCACGTAACCGACGCCTACTCACTTGCTACGTCGGCGCAGTTGTTTCCGCTTCTGTTGAGCATTTGTCTTGCTGTTCGGGTCATATGGCACAGAGTAAAACAGAGTCAAGACGAAAGCGATACGGACACGTACTCGTCACACTCGTCAAGCGGTAACCGACATCATAGAGGGAATGGGTGGCCAGCGGCGAGTCGCGTACCGAGGGAATGGATTGTGGAAAATGTCTGACTTGTCTGCTTACTTACCTACCCTTTTCCTTTGATGCCGAGAAATATGATGCTACATTGACTGTGAAATGTTTTCACTAGTATACTCTACTGCTTCTCCCCCTGATAAGATATTGAACTAGATAGACATAGTATACTAGGTATAGAGAATGAGGTCAATGTCCTGTGTCTCATCCAAAGAACTGCCGGCCTATCTTTGCAAAGTCCTTCGTTGATGAGGAGCAAGGAAGCTCAATAAGAGCTGTCAATCCAGCCATACCCATTCTGCCACAGTTGGCTCTTGGTCACAGCAGCGGTCGCTTGGGTCAAATACACCCGAGAGGCTGTTGAAGAGCCGTCTCCGGTGTTGCTGTACTCTTCGAAGATTCTTTGGCATGGCCATCAGTAACCGACATCACCAAGTGGTAAAAGGGCAAAGCTGGTAGTAATAAACACTCACGGAGTAGCACCATCAGCCATAGGCGCCCAGCCCTTGGCGTTAACGACGTTGGTAAGAGCTGAGTATTGGTAGATAACTCGAGCCAGTACCCTCCACGGTCGGCCGAGGTAGACCTGACCTGCCACGTTCGCGCCGGTAGCCGCCGTTACCTGGGTACATATCAAGCTGAAGTCAGCGTGGTCAACGTGACAAGAACCTTTGAATTTCGCAGCAACTCACCGTCGAATGGTCAATGACATACCAGCCGGTATCGCTACTCGACTCTCGGGAACTGGCTGTAATGGCTCCGGCACCGTTGGAAGCTATAGTACATTCTCCGAACCAGGCCGCGGCATCACCGAAGATGTAGTCGACAGCACCTTCGATGTAGCAGTTGGAGTAGTACTGCGAGCCGGACTTGGCATAGAGACTGCCTACTGATCAGCTAACCATCGTCATGGACATCGAGTGGGAGTCACTCACGTGTCTTGGTAGCCATAGAAACCGCAGCCATAGTACCCTTGCTGGTTCCCGTTGGCCGTTAGAGCTACCGCCTGGAAAGGAAATGTCAACGGTCGAGTTTGAGACTTGGATTGTAAGGTATAGCTACCTGGGCACCCTTGCCATAGCCGTTCTTAACGTTGACGTTGTACATTTTGAAGTTGGCACTCTTGACCTGGATGGTGCTGCTTGCATCGAGGTTACCCGTCTCCGGTGACGAGATGGTGTGCGTCACCGTGACTGTATTCTGCTTGTAGCTGCCCACACTTTACAGAATGTTAAGCCCTGAAGTAACTGCAGTCTTCATATGGAGACTCTGTCTTACTCTGTTGTGTAGCCGTAGACTGTAAGAGCACCGCCATGGTTGATGGTGAAATTCTCGGCATAGGTTCCCTGGTAAATGAAGATACAGGCTGCCGCCGTCCCCGAAAGGGACGAAATGGCAGATGAGATCGACTTTTATTCTCCAGTCGAGCTTGTTCCTGTTTCAAAACGTCAAGGTCGTGTTCCATTTCATTATGATGTATGTCGTGAAAATACCTTGTCTCACGACCTTGCAACCACTCGGTGGACTAGTCCTTCCTGTTGCCCTTTTCTCGGTCGGCACAGCTAAGACGACAGTAGCCAACGTCAGGAACAGTGACAGCTTCATTGTTGAGCACCAGATGTTGGACACATAAAATGACACTTCTTAGTCTACCCTACTACATCCGTCAGATTCTGTTCAGAATATATGTGCTGTGATGACCGGGATGGAGTCGGCCGGTCTTACACTCCAGGAAAGCCGGGCCGTGAAGTGTTCGGAGGCTCTATCACGGGGACTCTATTCGGGCTTGCAGTCCGACGGAGGATTCTTTCGCGACGCTCTTGTCTAATATCCATGAATCGGGATCTATTCCCACGAGTGTGACCCGGGTTCGGCTTGGAAAGACAAGTGTAGATGAGATGATACGTGCCTCTTATAGGCCAGCTAGACGACAATCCTACAAGCAAGCAGGCGGCAAGCCGTAAGGTATCAGGATACCAAGGCAATGTGACTCGGCACAGTTCCATTGTAGGATTAGACAGCGGATCAGTTAGAATTCGACGCTTATAATAACCCCACGAATCAGTAACCTGGTAATCTCCAACGGTTTCCCAATTCGGTCATGTTCCGACGACAACCCTAGATCCTCTACCAATTCTCTAGGGACTTCAACACTTGGAGTTGATTGTCTGGGATGACGATAAAAACTCAAGCTGGCTGGACTGGAGGCTTGACAATGAAGACTCTTCAGCACCTGGGATACATTCCTGGTCTCCGAAGTCTTCCAAGAATGATTTTCTCTTCACTCCTACTCCTGGTTGGCATCGCGAATGCCGCGACGTTACTCAAGCGCGATCCTGCCACTCCAGTCGTCGACAAGAGAGCGTCAACTTGCACGCCCAAAGCTGGTGGAAGCAGCTCGGTCGACGATGTACCTGCCATACAGTCCGCTATCGCGAGCTGTGCATCAGGCACCATTCTCATTCCATCTGGCACGACGTACTACGTCAACTCAGCATTCACGTTTGCAGGATGCTCCGGCTGCACTCTGCAGATCGAAGGAACGCTGAAGGTGTCGGGCGACACGGACTACTGGAACGGTCGGAAATCCGTCTTCCTCATGGACGGCATCGCCGGTGCAAAGGTGTACTCGGCCGCCGGCACCGGCGTCATCGATGGCAACGGCCAGTCCTCGTACGACCGCTTCGCCACAGATTCGTCTTATGCACGCCCGACGCTCTTCTACATCAACAATTCGAAGAATGTGGTTCTGCAAGGGCTACGCTTCAAGAACGCCCCCAACGTCTTCCACTCCGTCACAGGCGGCTCGAGCAATGTCCAGTACGACAAGATCGTACTGTCGGCCACCAGCAAGAGCGCCAACCTCCCGAAGAACACTGACGGCTGGGATATAGGCACCTCGACCTACGTCACCATAAAAGATGCCACGGTCACCAACAACGATGACTGTGTCGCCTTCAAGCCCGGCGCCAACTATGCAACCGTGACCGGAATCACCTGCACCGGCAGCCACGGCCTTTCGGTTGGCAGTCTAGGCAAGACAAACACCGACACGGTCAAGAACATCTGGGTCTCGGGAGCGACCATGATCGACTCGACCAAAGCAGCAGGCATAAAGCTGTACCCCAACGGCCCCGACCACGGCAGCGCGGTCGTGTCCAACGTCACCTTCGAGAACGTGGTAGTGCAGAATAGCGACTACGCCTTCCAGATCCAGAGCTGCTACGGCGAAGACACGAGCTACTGCGCGTCGTATCCGAGCACAGCGCAGCTGTCCGGAATCGTGGTGAGGGGCTTCTCCGGGACCACCAGCTCCAAGTATGCCCCTGCGGTTGCGAACCTAAACTGCCCCAAGTCGGGCACCTGCGGAGTGACGTTCGGCGGCATGACGGTCAAGCCGCCGAGTGGAACGGCGCAGTACCTGTGTGCAAACACGCCGAGCTCGATCGGAGTGACGTGCTCGAGTGGTGCGAGCGGTAAATAGTCTTGAACATTTGAATATGCAACAATATCGTGTCAAGGATAGGTTTCATCATGCCAGAACGTCGCTGCACACTAACTGGCTGATTGACATCACAATATAAGGCTTGAGGCGTCCATTGTCAGGCCGTATAATGCTCGGAATATAGAATGTTGAGGATGATTGAAATGGTGGTTCAATAACTACAATTCCCTACTGTAGCAGTGTAGGAAGGTGCTACCGGCTGTACTAAACTGTACACAGTACCTCCTGCTGTAGTATAGCAAAGTCTAGGGTTCGGTAAAAGGAAAACGCTGATTGGTTCGATAAATTCCAGCAGTCCGGCGCAGTGGGGCCCTAGCGGTAGGAGGTACCCTTGAATTCCCCGGAATCTTTTGGCTAATGCCGAAAATCGGCGGGACCTGGATGGCGACATGACAGTGAACTTTTTTTGTGACTCTGCAATTCCCTCCAGCTTTAAAGCACAGCGTTGACAAGCCATTGTCTGCAACGATGAGGGCCACAGAACTAGCCAGCCGGGCTGGCGTGACATTCAGGGTAGGACCGCATCCTGCGCCTTCTTTCATAACCCGAGACTAATTCCTCGCCTGCCAGAGAACCCTTCAAGCCCAGCATAGCCGACATGCGCTGCGACCGAGACACTTCGCCAGCACCGCCGCTGCACTACCGCCGGCGTACGAGAAACTCTACAACAAATACTCCCAAGTCCGACGGGTACTAGGGAAGCAGCGTCTGACGCTCGCCGAGAAGATCCTCTACAGCCACTTGGACAACGTCGAGGAGTCCCTCCTCTCCAACACCAACAATGGCCGCGACATCAGGGGCAAGGCCAACCTCAAGCTCAACCCAGACCGCGTGAACATGCAGGATGCCTCGGCGCAGATGGCCCTGCTGCAGTTCATGACCTGCAACCTCCCCAGCCCCGTTATTCCCGCCAGTATACACTGCGACCACTTGATTGTCGGCGAGAAGGGTGCCGACGAGGATCTGTCCTCGGGCATCCAGATCAATAAGGAAGTGTTTGACTTTCTCGAGTCGGCAGGCAAGAAATACGGCATTGACTTCTGGCCTCCTGGAGCCGGTATCATCCACCAGACCGTGCTGGAGAACTACGCCGTGCCGGGGTACATGATGCTCGGCACAGACAGTCATTCGCCAAACGCCGGCGGTCTCTCGACCATAACGATTGGCGTTGGGGGTGCTGACGCTGTCGAGGCTCTAGTTGGCGCACCTTGGGAACTCAAGGCACCAAAGATCCTTGGTGTTCGTCTCACTGGCCAGCTGAACGACTGGGTCTCTCCCAAGGATCTTATCCTCCACCTGGCCGGTCTGTTGACGGTGCGCGGCGGAACCAACCACATAATCGAGTACTTCGGCCCCGGAGTGGACACCCTCAGCTGTACCGGTATGGCTACGGTCTGTAACATGGGGGCCGAGGTGGGCGCGACGACGTCCCTGTTCCCCGTCACCGAAGCTTCTCACAGATACCTCAAGTCCACCGGGAGAGAACAAGCCAGCAGAAACGTCGGTCTACTCGAGTCGTTCCCGGGCGCTGGCCTCGCCGAGGACGCCTACTTCAGGTTTAGCGCGGACGAAGGTGCACAATACGACCAGGTCATCGACATCAACCTCTCCGAGCTTGAACCCCACATAAACGGACCGTTCACACCCGACCTCTCGACCCCCCTCTCCAAGTTCAAAGAGACGGTACAACAAGAACAGTGGCCGGAGAAGCTCTCGGCCGGCCTCATTGGAAGCTGCACAAACAGCTCGTACGAAGACATGACGCGCGTGGAGAGCATGGTCAAGGCCGCCGAACAAGCCGGCCTCAAGCCCGCGGTCGACTTCTACATCACGCCGGGCAGCGAGTCCATCCGCTCCACGCTCGAGCGCGACGGCACGATCGAGACCTTCGAGGCTGCGGGCGGCATCGTCCTCTCCAACGCGTGCGGCCCTTGCATCGGGCAGTGGAAGCGGCAGGACACGGTCGAGAAGGGCGTCCCCAACGCCATCTTCACCTCGTACAACCGCAACTTCCGCGGCCGCAACGATGGAAACCCGGATACCATGAACTTCCTCGCCTCGCCCGAGATCGTCACGGCCATGGCCTTCGCGGGCTCGACGACTTTCAACCCCATGACCGACACCCTCAAGACGCCCGACGGCAAGGACTTCCGCTTCCCCCCTCCGAAGGGCCTTGAGGGTCCCCAGACCCCCTTCGAAGCCGGCAGGGCCTCCCTGGCACTGACATCCCAACCGCCCGACGCCACGGTATCCGTTGCCATCTCCCCCTCCTCCGAGCGCCTGGCGCTCCTCGAGCCCTTCCCCCCCTTTCCCAACGGCGACCTGACCGGCCTCCGCGTGCTGGTCAAGATCTCGGGCAAGTGCACGACTGACACCATCTCCGCCGCGGGCCCGTGGCTGAAGTACAAGGGCCACCTGCCCAACATCTCGGCCAACACGCTGCAGACGGCCGTCAACGCCGAGACGGGCGAGGTGAACGCCGCGTACGACCTGGACGGGTCGCGGCACACCATCCCCGAGCTGGCCAAGCGGTGGAAGGCGGCGGGGCAGGACTGGCTCGTGGTGGCGGAGCACAACTACGGCGAGGGCAGCGCGCGCGAGCACGCCGCGCTGCAGCCGCGGTACCTCGGCGCGCGCGTCATCGTGTGCAAGAGCTTCGCGCGCATCCACGAGACGAACCTCAAGAAGCAGGGCGTGGTGCCGCTCACGCTCGAGAACGAGGCCGACTACGACTTGATATCAGCCGGCGACGAGGTCGCCACCGTGGGGCTGCACGAGATGCTGGTCAATGGTGGGAGGGGGGACGTCAAGCTCCGGGTGACGAAGAAGGATGGGAGCGAGGTGGTGATCCCTGTCCGGCACGCGGTCAGTGAGGACCAGGCCGGGTTTATATTGGCGGGGAGCGCGCTCAATCTCTTGAGTAAGAGGAACCAATAGATAGACAGATTTGTGGCGAGGACCAAAGAGGGGGGGGTTGTGTTAAGGAAGGCAGCTCGAGATGTCTCGTTCTGTCTTGGAGTTGACATAAAAGCGAGAGTTGCATGTTTGATTGAGAGTTTATACGGCGTGCTGGGGTGTATTCTGGGGCCAAAAAGTCGGGGGTGCTTGGATACCATATACTTCGATAAGATGCCTGCCATCTGAGACGATTGCGTTAAAGCTTACGTCTCTGTATACAGCCTACGGTCATGAACGAGTAGAATTGGAGAAAGGATGCTTGCAAAGCCTTTGAATCCTGCTGTCTCCTCAATCCTTCGTTATGTTTTCTCCGGTATTACATAGTACACCATACAGGACGTTAGATGATTAGGGAGGAGGGTTAGGGGTAGGTAGGGTCAAGGGTGAACGAGTTATTCCTCTAAATGGTAGGCTTACAGTTTACTTACAGCCTTTTATAGTCCTGACCCGATATACCTGAAGGCCTAGTAAGACTATAGCGGATCTACCTAGGTAAGGTACCTCCAGTTATGAAGGTATTTGGCACAGACGTTTCCGAGAGATGTGCCAGTAACATGCGGCTTTCAACGTCTGATGGTTTGTAGTCGAGTAATTGGCATATGCACGAAGAGCTTAATATTACTCCTATTGCTTTTCCTGCGTCCCTCCACCAAGGCTACTGGAGATATAAGCTGCTTAGAACATAACAGCCTTTCCTACTGAGACAGCGTCTGCTTGCTAAGGTAGCTTTAATATGAAAGAGGCTTAAACCTCTACCCCCGGCGCTTTTTTCATCTGCTTCTACTACGGCACTGCAATGGTCTGCAGTTTTTGAGAACCGTGAAATAAATGCGGTATTCAAGCCAAAGTCCAATCGCGCCATGCTATGCTACTACGCCTAAAACATTATAGGACCAACTGCGTTATTTCTGCCCTTGTCGTACAATCATTCCAAGCAGCCTCTTTCCACGTCGGGCAGGTCAAAGACATGCACCTGCTCCTTCTGGTTCCTCGTCTGTGGACTGTGGAAGCCGTACCATATTCAAAAGCTCACTTATCTGTTGTCACGACTTCCGAGGGGTAGTGGGACCTGTCGTGGACGCCTGGCGTTTCAGTCCTTGTCTTCCCGCCTTCGGTCCCCGCTGCCCGCCTTTCTTCCTAGAAGCCTCGTCCTGCGACTGATCCTCGTGTAGCTCCTTGAGAGCACGCACCCACGCCGGGTTCTCCTTAATTTTCGATGGGAGGCTATCCTCGAAGCTGACCGGTCCTTCCGCTTCGCGTCGTTGTTTCAGGCGCTGCGCAGCCCCGCCGAAGCTTGCCTTCCGTCCGCCGCGAGCCTGGATCTCTTGTAGTTTCTTCTCGTACCACTCTGCCGAGTGGGGTTGAGGCCAGTGCACGCGTGGATCGATGTGAGCGTAGAATGGCCCATCTTGCTGCGCTGATTTGGGCGGTAGAGGTGGCGGTTCGGCCTTCCGGACATTTACAGAGATCCCGCGAGGCGGAGGAGCTGCACCCTCCTGCCGATATATCAGCGAGTCAAAATCTAGGTCGGAGACCACCTGCCGTGGAGGTTCCCGGTGCTGCTTCTTGGCGGGGACAGGCGCAGGGATAAATGGCCACCCTTCGAGGTGCTGCTGGGACAATGATGGATGCTTCGACGATGGTTGTTGCTTTTGAGATTGTGTTGAAGGATGCGCCTGGAAAAAGCGACCAGTATTATTTGTTCTAGGCGTGTCTTTGGGTGATGGATCTGCCAACGACGACGGGAGCACCCAGTTATCGACTGGGGTCGCTCTCTTCTCATCGACCACCGAGCTTGTTGACCCGACCGAGGCAGGAATCTCAATTTTCCCTCCTGTCAGCTTGTATGAGGTCTTGCTCTCAGCCAAACTGTCGTCCGGTTTGGACCGCTGCTCAGGCTTCACTGATTCGCGCTGCTGAAACCAAGCTCTCAGCGACTCGTTCCCCACGAATTCCTTTCCATGACTTTTTGGAGATTCGGTTGACTGACTTGTTCCTCTCGGAACGCTTCCGTTTGTGCGAGGGGAGTCGGATATGGATCGTTCCCTCGGCTCACTGCCCGCTACACTTGGCGTCTTAAAAGAAAGCTCAATCTTAGGAGCGAACTTCCTTTGCGTCCTATTAGTCGGCAGTCTTTGTTTTGTACTGTTTTTTCCTCCCGTTGCTGAAGTCTTCCCGGCTCTGGAAACGCTGTCCTCTTGCGGTTTTGTTGCAGACCGTGGATTGAAGCCGGTACTCCAAGGCTTCTTGAATGTAACATCAGGCTTGTCCCCAGAGCTGGCAAGAGTGTTTGTATCCAGACGTGGTTTCTTCCTCGTGGGCTCACTTTCACCGGAGGTGTCGGGAGGGGAACGGGGCCGGGGAGTCGGCTTGTATGCTGACGTGGATGGTCCATAGGTCTTTGAATAGAAACTTGAGGGGTTAATAGCTCCCCCAGTCGAACCATTGGTTTTCAAATGAGAACTCGGAGGCCTGACAACTGAACCAGTTGATCCGGTTTTCCGCCGCGTGAGCGGAAGAACACTTTGTGGCCCGTGATCTGCGGGTAGCTTGGCCTTCATTGTATGATTTGCCGACCCCTGGACCTGGGGTACTCTCAAAGCCTGGTCTAGATTCATGTGTTCTCCTGAATGCAACGAGCAAAGAAACGTGTACGGCTTCGACTTTGCAGAGCAATGCGGAACTGAGCATTTGGTGGTTGAGAGACGCTCGTCATTGCTGTTTGGGGTAAAGGCACCGCCCGGTCCAGACGCCATATCAAATGCTTCTCTTATATACCTCGCCTCAGAAGTAAAGCTCGTATGATCACGGTGCGAGGATGCAGACTTGCTATCATGTTCGCGTGGTCTCTTTTGCTCCTTAAAGGTCGCAGAGCCAAGCCGACCTTTCTTCCGGAGGCACCTCCTGCAGGTCCAATCCCTAAATAAAACCGCCAGTCAGCCATTATCGCAGAGCAATGGAAAGACCCTATCGCATGGAGCCGAAAACCGCGGGGGGGAGCTCGATAGAGAGACAAAGTATGACACTCATGGTGTATGAAGCCAACCAAAGATCTCACAGCGTGGCAGCAGCACCAGACACTGATCATCAGTGAATATATACCACCTTGTCTTGGAGAAGCACTTACAACGAGTCAATGGCCTGGCCTGGAAGGGTACGACCGTAGCAGCCGGGATGATAGTACCTGTGGCACTCTGCACAGGAATACAGACGCTTATCAGGGGTTCTACCTTCTTTGCAATGTGCGCAATGAGGTTTGCGGCTTGGCGGCATGGGACGATGGCCGCCAGGCGAGTGCAGATTTGCGTCTATATAGTCAGCCATGAAGGACAAGGTGAGGACCGTCGTGGTACAACGCGCGACGGGAGCCAAGGAGTGAGCGATGTGCAACGCAACAAAAAGGCTAAACGAAAAAAAGAAATCGAGGTAGAAATGTCTCAGGTCTTAGCATTTGTCGTCATGCTACCCAGCTGCAACGGTTTCGTAGGATCTGGTTGTTGTCGTTGTTGTCGGTGTGAGATCTGAGGGACGAGTGTAAATCCCTTGAGAGATGTTTGTTTGCCGCAGCCTTTGGCCCCGCGCCTCATAGAGCAAGGATTCAAGGCTAGGCTCCGGAAAGCGGCAATAGCTGTTTCGATGGACCGAAAACAGCATTGAATATTGATCTCCGATAGTCCACACATTCGTTTACTTTGATCGAGGTGCGTGGTCGAACGTGAAGACAGTGGCATGATAGCCAGTCGACAGGCTCAAAATCCGGCAACTCCGACAACAACCAGACTCAACAACCCCAGGAGCGCTTTCACGGGAAGTCTGACCTTTTACCATATGATCATCATAGACAGCGCAGCAACAGTACGCACTGGAACTGCGAGAGGGGAGGTAAATCCGAGGCCCATGAGTCGATAAATATTGGATGAGTCTCGAATAAACCAATCATTGCCAAGGCTGCCGAGGCTGACAAGCAAAGGCAAGACTGATAAAGGTGAAAGGAAACTTACCAGGATTGACGCTATGTTTGAGTGATCCTACTCTTTCCTTAGATCTGGCCTATGACCCGAGTGGTCTGCCTGCAGCCGTCCGTGACGCTGCTTTGCTGGACCATTGAAGTCGTTTTGCCAAATTCAAACGTATCCTATAACATTGGACACAGACCGGAGCCAAAGAATCAAAAGCAAGGCTGCCAACAGCTGACAAGTTAAGGTACTAGCAATATCCCAGTGAATGCGTCCTCATAATCGTGAGACGGCCGGAAATGAAAACATGAAGCCGCCGTCTGTGACAGGAAATAAGGCAGGTCGTATGAAAACTGAATGGATGAGTGTGAATTGGTGGAAGGAGGAGGAGAGATGGACAAGCGCGGCTGCTCTGGGTGGAGACTTTGCCAAGAATCGCAGACGCCTTGGACAAATCACAGTCGACCGACGGCTTTTGCGGCTCATGCCTGTCATCAGCAGAAACGCTCACCGCCTGCCTAGTGCAGGTTAGCGCAGGAATTCATAGTTTCGCCTGGCTAGAAAGCACCTTACCCAGCCGTACATTTCCTGCGCCTATCAGATGTGGTACGGACAAGTTGCCGTTCGCGATAACGATAAGGGACCACGTCTACTGTTGTGATTCCCCCTATCTATCGAGGTACCTACGATATACTAAGCCACGGTTTCCTACCTCACGTCGTTTACCAAACCTGAGCGTGCAAGACCTGTAGGTGTCCTTGGGTCGCGGTTCAGATGGACTTTCTCAAGTCGGCTGTCGCTTCAGCTATCGCCAAAGGTCCTCCATTTCCCTACACCTTTGGCGACAAAGTAGATCTCGACCCCTCCATCTGGACGCTCTACAACGGAACAAGACGGGCAAGTCACCTCCTCCATTTCTGCACACATATTGGGCGCCTACCGAACACTTCAGAAACCATTCGTTGCTAACGTGTCGGGCTTGCAGGAAGACGGCAGCAACTGCAGCATCTTCTCATTCGACGTTGCCGCGAACAAATCCTCCCTCCCCCTCGCCAAGAATGCGCTGAAGAAACTACGAACCCTACGGCACCCCGGAGTCATCAAGGTGCTCGATACCGTCGAGGTGCGACACGAATACATAACCCTGACCGCTGCGCAACTGCTGATATTGCTTAAAAGACCGACTCATACATCTACATCGCGACCGAGCGGCTCGTTCCTCTCAGGTGGCACGTTAAACGGAAAAGTCTTAGTCCAGAAACGGCAAAATGGGGCCTATACAGCATAGCTGTATGTTGTTCTTCCTGCGATCGATCCAGTAGTCTCTCGACTAACAACGCATGAAAGAGTACCATCAAATTCATAAATGACGAGGCGACGTCCGTCCATGGAAGCCTCAAAGTGGCCTCGATCTATACCTCTGAGAGCGGAGAGTGGAAACTCGGCGGATTCGAGGTTCTCAGCAACGTCAAAGACGACGATGCTGTGATTTATGTATGAGCTCTAGCCCAAACACCGACGGAGATCACAGAGTTAACACAGACCAGACATACGGCAGCTTGGTGCCTGACTCGGCACGGTATACACCCCCAGAGCTGGCGAGATCTGGCTGGGACGCCATCAAGAAAAGCCCACACTCGGTTGTCGATTCATACGGCTTTGGAGTTTTGATTTTCGAGGTGTTCAACGGCAGCTTCCTCGGACCCGACCAGGCTGGCCAGACCAAAGGGATACCGCCTAGCATGCATTCTAGTTACAAGCGGCTAGTAAACGCAAATCCTAAGGCGCGGCTCAGTGTCGGCCACTTCTTGGAACAGGGGCGTCGGAGCGGTGCATTCTTCGATACTCCTCTCATCAAACTGACGGATGGCGTTGACAACATCGGCGTCAAGTCCCAGACGGAACGAGAGGCATTGCTCGAGTCAGTAATCAAATCCGCATAGCCTGTGCGTATATATCGACTAACATAACATACAGCGACTTGGAACACCTGAGCGACGATTTTCCGGAAGACTTTTTCAAAATGAAAGTTCTACCGGAACTGCTCAAGTCTGTTGAATTCGGAGGTGGAGGACCAAAAGCTTTCGGTGTCGTGATGAAAATTGCGACAAAGCTGTCCGACGATGATTTCGACTCAAAAGTGACCCCCGTCGTCATACGTCTATTTGGCAATCCTGACCGCGCAATAAGGGTGTGCTTACTGGATAGCCTGCCTCTTATGATTGATAGACTACCGCAGAAAGTGGTCAATGATAGAATCTTTCCGCAAATAGTGAGCTTACCTTTCCGAAACCTCGAGAATTACGAGATCTATGCTAATCCAACAACTCAGGTCACCGGCTTCACAGACATAGCGCCCGTGGTCCGCGAGCAAACACTCAAATCAGTGCTCACGCTCATAACCAAACTCTCGGACAGGACGATCAACGGCGAACTACTGAAATACCTCGCCAAGACGGCGAACGACGAGCAGCCCGGCATCCGTACCAACACAACCATCTGTCTTGGCAAAATCGCCAAGAACCTCGGCACCTCCACCAGGTCCAAGGTCCTAATAGCAGCTTTCACGCGGTCCTTGCGCGACCCCTTCGTCCACGCTCGGAACGCCTCCCTGCTGGCCCTGGCCGTGACGAGCGAGTACTTCACAGAGGAGGACAGCGCGAGCAGGATATTACCGTCGATATGTCCTCTGCTCATCGACAAGGAGAAGCTGGTGCGCGACCAGGCCATCAAGACGATGGAGGTGTACATGGGCAAGATCAAGAAGGCCGCGGCCGGCATGCCGGAGTCCGTCCTCCCGCCGCCGAGCAGCACGGCCGAGCAGACAGGGCAGCACGTGCCGAGGATGAGCACGCCGCAGCCGGAGTCCTCTATGCCCGGCAGCTGGGCGGGGTGGGCCATCTCCTCGTTCACGAACAAGCTGTCCGCGGCCGCGGGCGAGATCGAGGCCAACGGCGCGACGACCCCGACGCAGTCGTCGCAGCAGCAGCAGGACACGAGGCGGTCGGCCGCAGGAGCCACGACGTCGTCCGCCTCGGCTCTCCACCGGCAGGCGCTCAAGTCGCCCCCGCCTTCGGCGCCGCTGTCGCGCTCGTCGTCGGGGGGCTTCGGAGGCGACTCGTTCTTCACCGAGCCGGAACCTGTCGCGGTTGACGACCTGGAAGCCTGGGGCGACATGGACGAGGGCGACGAGACGGGCGGCGACTCTGCGCAGACGAGCAGCCCGCCTCCGCCCAAGTCGGCCGCCCCGAGGACGGTCAGCAGCACCGCGACACCCTTCGACGATGCGGAGCCGGACTTCGCGGGCTGGCTGGCGAAGAAGAGCGGTGCGACCGCCAGCGGCAAGCCGCTGCCCAAGGGACTGGGCAAGACGGGTAGCGCTGCCAGGGGGCCCAGAGCGGCGCCGAAGAAGACTGTTGCTTCCAAGCCGGTCATGGCGAAGAAGATCGATCTGAAGCCGAAGTCTACGGATGACGATGATACGTGGGGGGATGGATGGTAGTGTCTCATGATGTGGCGACTTGAGGATTGTTTGGGATATGGTGTCAAAAGCAGGCTTGGATGGCATTTCTACTCATGTCACGTCAAGCGAAGGCACCTGGGGCATCGAGTGGTCTACTATAACTGATACCATAGAGGCAATTTGTGATAAGCACTTAAAGTCTAACTGGAATTGACACTCATGAGTTGGGCGACATCAGCACGGCTATCCAGCTAGCAAAGTCCAATAGCAGCGCAACATATCCAACTCCAGAAACGCCAACCAGCTCGCCCTATTCTGACATCTGGCGCAATCCTGCCAGGCTCTCATGCAAAAACCTTTCTCCTGCAACAGACCCGACAACGCGCCTAGGATACCACTGAACCTACCTAGCCTCAGAGTAATCATTCAGCGCGACACAGACCGCTCCCCTATGATGGCCGTTGTACTGCCTAATGATCTGCTGGCTGTGCAGTTCCCATAACCGCGCGTAGTGGTCGGAACAAGCGGTAACCAGGTAGGCGCTATCTGCCGAGAAAGCGCAGTCCCAGACCCAGCGCTGGTGGCCCGTGAGGGTGGCCTCGAGCGGGTAGGGGCGGTCCGTCTTGGGGTCCATCTCCGCCCCGAGGGGCTCCATGTCCACGACCTTCCAGATCTTGGCCGTGTGGTCGGCGCTGCAGGTCGCGAGCTTCTTGACGTCCGGGGACAGGAGGATGCGGGTTATGTACTCGTTGTGCGCGGTGAACTGGGTTACGGGGATGAGCGTGGTGCGGTCGTATACCTGGTTCAGGGCCCAGACGAAGACTTTGCCCTGTATAGGACAGTGGTTAGTGGTAGAATAGGTCGACGGATTCGAGTGAGGGGACGTACGCTGTTGTTGGCGGCGCACAGCAGACTGCCGTCACTAGCGACAGTCACGCTGGACATGCTCACGTCGGGATCGGGTTCGAGGCTGTGGGAGCAGGTGTTCTCTGCCAGGTCCCACACCTTCACCGTCCCAGCACGATCACAGCTTATGATCTCGCCCTGGTTGGGGTGTATAACGACGTCATTGACCGGGGCTCCGTGCAGGTAGGTCCGCTGGATGGTGCCGGTGCGCGTCTCCCAGATGCGCACGCTGCCGTCCTCGGAGCTGGTTACCATCCATTTGCCCTCGCAGTGGAAGGCGACACCGGTGATGTTGTTAGTGTGGCCCTCAAAGACTAGCAGCGGCGCCGGGTTGGTGGATCGGATGTCGAAGAGCTTGACATTATGGTGGCCCGCGGCGGCTAGGAAGCGCTTATCGGGCGAGATGCAGAGACGGTTGACCTGTGAATCAGGGTGCTGTATTGTCCGAGAACATATCCCAGACAACGCCTCCCAGAACCTGGAGCAAGGGCTGTTAGTACACAGTTGAATACAGAGAGTGCTTTAGCTATTGATGCCCACCTGATTGTGTGGTCGTAACCAGCTGGATCAAGAGGTCGTCAGCGCGCGGTACAGGGCGTCGATCTGCCAATGGGGACACTACCTGTGCAAAGAATCACCGACATCGTGTCAGGTGTCGAGGGCCATCCCGGCCGGAATAGGGGCGAGGAGTTGGTTCAAGATGGAGTCGTTTGCGATGGATGACGGTCTCTACCTTGCTGAGGCGCACTCCAAAACGAGGTACGTGACGCAGGAGCTACGGCGGTATTCTTGGTGGGGGGTAGTCGATGCACTCGTGCGCTAGTACCTTCTGCATAGCCCCAGTTTTTAAGCGACAACGTGAGTTTCCAATGCTATGGACAACTAATAAGTCAAATCACTGTCTGTCATAACCTCGAAGACATAAACAGTTTTTCAGCACGATCTCGAGTCCGTGCTATGACGACGAGAAACGCAAAGCCAACGACCCACTGGTGACTCTTCTCTTCCCTCACCGTCGTCCCTTTCATATAGTAACAATGTGATTGACGTGTGTTATGAGCAGGCTCTCAGCCGCAGCTGCATGGCGCCCTTCCGTCATTCGGTTTGGCTCATCCGGTGTGCCCCTCGAAGAAAGCCTTGACGGGAGGCAGATTCGGGCAAGTGCTTTGATTGGCAGAGGTTGACCGAATAACTGAAGTCGGGTTTGTTTGCGCCCTGCCAGGGCCTGCCTTACACTGCCACGTCAATTGCTGGCAGTGACATAGGCGTTGGAATTGTTTCCTTGATATAAAGCTCCTACTGTCCCTTGACATTTGAAATATCCGTCCTCCTGCGTTCTTGAGTCACAGCAACAGCTATATCGATTGTGCATCATCTACTCGCGGTACTTCGTCATATCCATCTGGCTGCTGCTACTGCGATAATTTTGGAATGGACGGCCTTCGAAAACAAAGCATTCCTTTTGCTTCAGCGTCTCCCTTGAGATTCCGTGGAATCCCAAACGACAGCGTGACTACAGTCAGCATCTCATCGAAATTGGAAGGCCTTGACTTCGCTCGTTGCGACGTACGCGACAGATCGCCACAGCGTGTACCATCGTTCCTCCGTGGGGAGCCAGCCTCCGAGAGGGAAACAAGCCTAGAGACTCATTCTGTGAGGCTTGTCCATATACCAATAGTCTGTCCGTACGGATATTCTAGGGAATACTTCTTACTGGAGCAAGACTTCAAGGCAATATTGCAAGAAGTTGGCTTAGATCCTTCCATCGAACTATTCATACCCAGGGAGACAGTCGGCTACTTTCATTATGGTTGCACAACGGCCAACAGCACGGCAAGCTATTACTTTGGAGGCAGCAGCTGGTGCGCTACATGGACTATCGCCCTCAACGAATCAAGGTACATCACGAAAGGTATCATTTTTGCCGAAGGAAAAGTGGGAGTAATATCGCCAGCTGAGACGCTGAACGGAATCAATCGAATAATAGCCAGCCTCAAAGCGTTCGAGAACGACTCCCACTCCCCGTTATATCTACCTTTCGCCCTCTCGGCCAGGTTCATTGAGTCCTGCGAGGAGAAACTCTACACCATTCGATCGACTATACATGACATAGAGTCAATCACTGGTCACGGGTCAGTGGGTCGTGGTACGCTCTCACACGGTATTCCATCCAACATCATGGGCTTTACAGCCAGGCTCGGAAAAGCCTCCAATGTGATTGCCTATATGTATAAGTTGATGGATATCGTCGACTTCATATGGGAAGATCTGGAGATGTTATCAGTCTGTATAGCGAAACATGAAGTGACCGACATCATCCGCGCCAGCAATAGCAGCATTCTTGATGCTGTGGGTCTTCTTCGCCAGCAATCAGTGCAAGCCAAACGCCAAGCTCAGTATCTGGAAGTACGGGTTCGTAGCCAGTCATCTGTGGTAAGTCTCACTGGCTCTCTTAGCACCAGTTTGGATGGCCAAATAACACCAAATAGCTGTTCTCCCTCTTGACGCACAATGACGCAAACGTCAACATTCAAGCCGCCAATGCGAGCGTGCAGCTCGCAGCAGCGGCTCGCCGGGACGGATCTGCCATGAAGACCATCGCCGTCCTTACCATGGCGTTTCTGCCAGCTACTTTCTTTGCCGCCTTCTTCTCCATCCCTTCGTTAAGCTTGGGCGAGCAGTCAAACATGTTTGCGCTCTACTGGGCTTGTACGATCCCTGTCACCATTGCGACCTTTATCCTCTGGGCAGGTATTACTCAGCGTGCGTCGATGAAGCGCCTGCTCGCGAACTTCGTTGGAGCTGTTGCTGGGAGGAAAGGCTCGAATCCCGACGCGACAGGAAGCCTGGAGGAAGCCTGGCCGCCCAGCCACAGCAAGGGAGAAGTAGGCATCCATTCGTTGAATCAACTCTCTGTTCGAGACATCTCACCCAAGATCGATGCACAGAACCGGGGTCCTTGAGAAACAGCACTAGGTGTTGTATCTAGACTGTATATTTTCTTACAACGGACTCCTCAAACGGCATGTCCAGACACAAATAGAGGTAACGGTATCTAACGGAGCACTCTTCCCCAAACAGATGATATTTTCGAAAGCAGGGTCATGATGCTGACGACGAGCCGAGAAAGACCCGCTTACATGGTAAGCCGCATGCAAGAGATCAACGGTTAGGACATGTAGTTGTGGGCACCACCTATTTGATTGAGGCAGAATCAGGGGCATGGGCATCGCGTGCCTTTCGAGCAAGCTGAACAGAGATACGGAGTATCTCTGTGGTACGGGTTGTCTGAATAGGTAGAAATTGACAGTTTGGAGGCTCAGGCTGTATTCGTAGCTTCACGTTGTAGACATTTGCGATATCGGATGTCCTTGTGACGCAAAGGAAGGCTTGATTCCTATGAAAAAGGCGATGGCTAGATATTGACGGTCTGATCACGTCAATCCTCCTTGAAATGGACCGGGGGGATATACTGCTTGCACAACCCCCATTGCACGTGACCTTGCTCCTGTTGTCTGTAAATCCTTTGTCAATACCTTTGTCAATACCTTAGCCAAAAGTCGGCGGACATGAATTCATATCTGACTTATCGTTGTAAAGGTGAGTTAAACGCGTGAAAGTACCTTGTAAACTAACGACATATCCAGAGCGGGAAAAAGACTTCGGATATGAGACCGGAAACCGCATCACACTCCATATCTCTGCGAAGAGAAAATTCGTGACCATCAGCGGGTGGGACGCTCTAAACAAAAGAAGAAGAGGAAGAGAAAGAAGCCAATGGTAGCACGCAACGGTCCAATAAATGCTGCCTCCCATCAAAAAGTCGGAGGTCCATGAAGAATCGGGGTGGAAGTCGTCATGCATATGGGAGAGCTCCAGAACAGAAACATCAGGGAAAACGAGGCCAGAAGCTCCAAGCCAGTAACCGGCCAAGCGGCCTAGGCGCTCCTAGAGCTTCTGACCGGCGAATAATTCCCTCCCTGAGGGTTGCTCCGCCGGCCCCCCGACCCGGAGCCTCCGCCGCCACCGGTGGCCCTGCGATCCCCGTGTCCGGACCCGGATCCCCTGGACGAGCTGCCGCCCTGGGACGAAGGGTTCCTGGATGTCCTGGGGACGGCTAGCCTCGGTGCCGCGGTGTGGGGGCAGTCTATTGATATCATACCAGCGCCGTTGCAGATTCGGCAATATATCCTGCTGCAGTTCGTGTCAGAAGCGGGAAAGCGGTGTGGCCTGCGTGTCTTGACAATGAGATGGCTGCATACCTGGTATATGAGCACGCGCAGTTGGGGCAATCCACGGGCAGGCCCAATGAGCCATCTGCTCGCCTGAGACAGCCGCAGACTGCATCCTCTGGGAGCGGATCAGGACCTGCGTATGCCTGGTTCGGGTCCATGTGGGGATGCTGTGTGTATGTCTGGTCGTGAGACATTGTTGGAGGTGCCGGGAACGTCTTGCAAGATGCTTATTGTATCTTATCACTTTGGAGTGGTCGAGTAGACTTGACGGAATTCACGGCACAGTAGTGAGTAGATGAAGCCTGGTTGTTTCTTGGTTCACATCGAGGTCGAGTTCCTGTCGGTCTGTTCAAGGGCATCGTGACTTTTATATCTTTGACATCGGCCAGGAAGGGTAAGGCCCGGTCAATCGCGAAGAGAGTATGAGTGGCGGTCTTGAGAAACTGCCGCAAGCAGAATCCGGCCTAGTCATCGGCGATATGACTTTCGTGGCACCAGAGAAGAGTGAGAAAGGGATCATCCTCGAAGATGTAGCATGAGTCGGTCACCGCTGCAGCGCCAAGCAAGGGCAGAGCAAGGGCAGGGGCAGGGTCGACGCTATCTCCTTAGGGTCCAGCAGAGGACTGACGAGGCACGAGATCAGCAATGGAATCGAGATATTTGTCTGACCCCAAGTCGAGGTTGGGTTGCAAGAATCGTTCGTGATGTCGCCAAAAAGGGCATGTGGTTGCTTTTGTGATTCTGCGGTGGAAAGGCAGCCTCCGAGGTCACCCAGGTTCGCCAGCTCCTTCAGTTGCTACGTACAGGGCAGATGAAGGTCTGCCGTCTGGTCACGTTTCTTGTCATCCGGAAAGTCTTCTGGTTCTCGACTTTGTGGGCAAGAATAAGCAGGTCGAGGACTTGCGTGCTGACCCAGCCGAGCGATCCTGCCACGAAGATAATGCAGCAAACCGTGAGGTGAGTCGCACAAAGTATCGAAGTATTCACAGGAGAGCCAACCACGCGGACGGGACGCGGCAGTCCCGAGGAAACACCAGGCCGTCTGCTGCAGCTCGATCGAGGACGAATGGCTGCGCCGAACTCCATTGCGCGCAGTATCGACAATCTCGAGGAGGGTTTCTTCACCGGTCCTATTTAGAGAATTCAACTGACGTACTTCCCAGCTTCCGTTGCGCGAAACAAGCTTCGACTCAGTCCATGTATCAAGCTAACCACCTTATGCATAATTCCGCTTCATCGGTAGGCACCGGTCTCGCATAGTCGGGAGTCCCCTTTCCCATTTCCTCTTAGGCGAGGACTGCAAACTGTCACAAAGTGCAACGTGGGCAGGATGCTACCGTCATTCTGGAACGAGCCTTTTCTCCGTGTGAAAACAAAGGGGAAAGAACCATGCCTTGTGTAAGTCCACATAAATGGTCGTACAGTATCATCCGAGTCTCACCGACTTTCGCGTGTTGTAAGGAGTTCCGCGTTCCGTTGCTCTGTCTAGGGACCACGGGAGGTTTCATCCCAGCACCGCCAGCCAGGAAAAAAGAGTTCGTTTCTCTATGTCGAGTCCTGCCGATAGGAGCATATAGCGTGTGTGGACTCGGGTCAGATGTCACAACACCGCGTCATCTCCTCGTGAATTGGTGTCACAAGCGCCAGGGGACGAGTTTTCGTAGTCTTTGTGCGGTGGTAACTTTCGGTCCTGCGAAGTGCGACCCTCAATTCGATGCCCACGCTACGATGCCCACGCTACCCGACACACCCCATCACCTGAGCGGTTCGGAAGAGTGCCATACTTTCCGCTTGTGAGATAAAGATATCTGTGTTCATTTAAAAAGAGATGGTCTCCAACCGACTTGGTCAGCCCCCATGACCGCGACTAGACGTATGTTGGCAGCTCGAGCCGATTTCGAGGGGCTATCGTACCTTCGTCGCCTCGATTGCCGACAAAGTCATGATGGCTCAGCCAGCGTCCTTCTGTTGGTCCGCCCTCACAGTCATCAATGTCGGATAAGACGTCAACAGGGCCGCTCACCGACCTGGACCCGTTGTGCGGACGGTCAGATTTGTACTCGTCTCGAATAGATCACATTGCCAGGTCTCACCTGACTGCCGAGGGGTGAGGCGCGTCGAACTGCGTGAGCCAGCGTGACACAACCCGCATGGATCACTATGCGCCAGCGTCTGAATCTGAGACTGAAACAAGCATCTCGCGTTGACCGGTCAACCAGGACAAGCCGCGGTGAGCGGCAGATATCTCACGTACTATCAGCCTTCCACCTCCGTTTCACGAGAGCAAGGCAGGTGAAAGCGGATGGCCCGATCGTCACCGGATAACCCAAGCTCGGCATGCCGACTAATACCCTGTCGTCGAGATGCATGGCTAACTCTGGCGAAGTCCCCGGAAGTCGAACCTTTCACCGACCTTGACCGACGTGCAGAAGGAGGGGCAGTTGTGGTTTTGCAAAGGGGAAACACGGAGCTGTCAAGGTCGCTAAAGTAAGATAAGGGTAACTGTAAGCGATGCCCGGGGTAGAGAAATGGGGTATCTCTCGGGATTTTGGTTCTGCACGTGCGTTTGACATACGGCAAGGAGCAGGCGACGGCCATGTGCACATTTGTCGCTGTGAATTGTCCGAGCATGCCGAGTGACGTGCCCTCGCGAGGTGCTCCTGCTTGACAGCCGCTTCGAGTGCCAACGTGCTGCAGTCAAACGACGGTGTGCCTTTCGATCAGGCGGGAGAAGAATCACAAGCAGGAATAGCCACTGTCATGTCTCTGACGTGCAGTCTCCTTCCGGGAAGGGCAACGCAGAGAGGAGGCTAGAACGACGCAGACTTTGCGACACTCGTGACGTAGCAGGTCGAAGAACGGTTCGCATTTCCGCCAACGAACGCTCCGCGAGCGACACGCGCGTCTCCTTCCTCTTCTTGATGCCCAACACGACCTGCCACAGCGCAGTCCCGACAACGGCCGAAAGAAAGATATCACCGAGCAACACATACCGGTTAATGCCAGCTTTGAGGGCCAGACCGACAATTCCACCATATCGGCAGATCCAATGCTTCCGAAAACCCGACTTGTCTTTGCTCAGCTACTTGCTATCCATCCAAGGGGTAGAGAGTACATCACCGTACCAGTCGCATCGATAACATGGTGCGCAAGGACTCCAATGCGTCCAAAAGACATTGCGGACAATGTCGTGGCAGTGTCCCTCGCTCTTGACTGTCTGCAGTTTCCGCTGCTGACTTAGATCATCCGTATTCAAGACGGTCGCAGCAGCATATAACGATTGCGATAATGCACTGGGATAAAGCACGATGTCGACTGATAGCCAAGAAGCATCGCAGCTATTCCAGTGGCACGTTTCTCGCTTCATTAGTGAGCTGTACAGAGAGCGACCCCTCAGTTAAAGTCTTGAATTAATGAAGACCGAGGTGCTGTGGCGGCGAGAATACACCCGCATTGAAGTCAGTGATTGCAGGCTGATTGTAGCCACGCGTTCGTGACGCAACCAACTTATCGATCAAAGCAACATGTGAAAACATAATTGAGGGAACAGCCAGAGTATTCGCGGCTGGACACATGGTGGCTTAGGGACAACTGGCCTGAAGCAGGAGCACCGTCGAAGCGGTAGTATAAAAACGAGCTCGATGTTGTCATGCGTACCCATCTTCAACTGGACTCTCGCCTCGACTGCTGGGTTCCAGAATTAGAGTTCCGTCACACAAGACAGCGAGCCATAACAAAGTCAGCAGACGATCGATTATCAGGATGTCTTCCGAAGAGCAACCCGCCAAACCAAGCATGATTGGCCAAATCTGGTGGCTCGAGGTGCCGTGCAAGTCGGTGCCACGAGCAGCGGGATTCTACTCGGCAGTCCTTGGATGGAAATGCCCCGATCCGGAGAAAGGCACCCCAGCACGGGCACCGGGTATCGAGACGGTCCATGTCTTCAACTGCGGCATGCTGAACGGTGCTTTCTCCAAGATGGCGTCCGAGGACGATGTGGCCTCAGTCGCGGATTCGGCCAAGCAAGGCCGCATGCCTGTCCTAGCGACATACCTCGTGCAGACCATTGACGAGACGCTAGCCAAGGTCGAGGAGGCAGGAGGGAAGGTCCATGTGTATGTGGTCCATTTTGGTTGTGTATTGAGGCTCTGCTGACGACATTGATACCAGTCCCAAGACGGAAATCGGCGGCAACATGGGCTTCTTTGCGCGCTTCATCGACACAGAAGGCAACCTGCAGGGCATTTGGGCTGCGAACTGAGCGACGGGCCGCCGTCCAAGCTGCATCGTCAGGCTAGCAGGGTCATCGTAGGATCCAGTGTGTGGCGATAGCTCATCATGTTCGTGTGGCAGAAACAAAACTCGAGCGTCTGAATGGTGAAAAGGCATCCGACATGTCGGACGAGAAGGAAGGTGAAACCCACCAGCGCGGCAAACCCACCTGGGCGCTTGCCATAAATACACTATATAAATAAATGGTCGGATTGATTGGCTGCATTGGTAGAACGGGCTACCTTTACCGCCTACAGCACCTCCATCTCCCGTTCCTATCATTTTGTACCGAACATCACCTCGCCCCCAAACTTGTCCTCTTGTGCAGTACCACAGGAGCTTACAAGATCAACAACCCTAGAGAATAGCCAAGTGGATAACCCCTCTCGTGCCGCCGTGTCAGGCCGTGTTCCCGTCCCCCGTCAGCACTACAATGCAGATCAACCAGGTTGGAGCCTGCTGGTGGCCAGCAGCTGTATTCCCGGCCAGCAGGCAGAAGGATTGCAGACATGATCCACGCTAAACCAGGCCACAGCCTGTGTGGCCCTCACTGTGGTAAGGGTTAACCTGCGACAGCTTGGCAAATCCTACGGTACCCTGGCATTTTCTAGCTTACATGCAGAAAATGACCAGTAATTGTCCGTATCTTCTCTGCTTGGGTAAAGCATATAGCGATGCTCCCTTCCGTTCGTCGCTTTTTGTTGTTGGGTTTTGCAACTTTGTTTCTGCTCTGAACAGACATATCGCGACGTCTAACGTCGTCGTAATTATTTCGGGTCGAGATGGATCAGGCAAACAGAGATCCGTACCAGGGTCCATTCGGACTCCATGGGCGTTCTCAAAAACATGGCCAATATGGCATGGTTCAGCAACAGACTGAGCTGCTCGACCCTCATTATGATGAGGACTTTCACAGGAACCCAAAGCCGGCGCTGACGACGAGTACGGATGCGGCTGACTTCCAGGAGATCAAATGGCCGGACGGCCCAAGCTTTCTTCGTACTTCAATCCTGTTCGATACCATGACCTTTTTGCTTGAAGGCGTCCTCGTTCTTTTATCACTGGCCTTTCTCTGTCTCGCCATTTTTGCATGTCGCTGGAATGATATGCCCTCAGACTCGCAGCTAGCGGCCGGCATGGAGCAAGCAATGAAGTTGGTAGGCGACGAGACTTCTGGTACCTGTTGATCCGGAACCTGACCATGCGGTAGGGCCCAACCTTGTATCCAATACTCTTCGCGGCGCTGGTCGGACGTTCACTGAAAGGTATTGGCCGTTACGGTGCAGAGCGAGGGTCGCGCATATCTGTGAGCATGCGTACAACGCCGATCTCGTCTCAATCGGTCAGCGGCTAACAAAAGTGCCAGACCCTCTGGCCGCTGATGAACAATAAGACTATGTTCGACGCCGTTCTTAGTCAGTGGTATCTCGCACGATTCAGCGTTGTGGCCTCGGCCCTCGTACTACTGTGGGCACTCTCACCGCTCGGCGGCCAGGCGTCTTTGCGACTGATGTACAAGGCCAACCTAACCACCACCTACGAGCAAGATCTGCGCTATATGGATAGCGGTGTTCTCGGAAACATATACGCCAATGAAGCGTTCATCAACAGCAATGATGTCGGTACCGACGGCCAAGGTATACCGCTCACCATGCCAGCTCTCTACCAGGCAGCGGTAGTGCAGAATCTCGAGTACAAGCAGGGCCCTCGCGACCTGTGGGGAAACGTCAAGATCCCTCGCCTGGACAAGCTGGACACGTCCCTTGCAGATGCAGACGGATGGATCAACTTCACAAGGCCAAACTCGGTCGAGTCCTTCTCTTCATTGCTTGGATTGCCGGTGATGAACGTATCTCAAACTGGGGTAGTTGACTTCACAGTTGAGTCAGTATACGTGGCCCTCGCGGCCCCAGACAAAGTCGAATTCGGGCCTGTCAAGTACTATGGCGATAACATTTACATTTTCAACGGCCTGAACGTTTCATGCCCTGACTGCATCAACTGGGAACATAACGACTCTCTAGATAATGGGACCCTACGCACGGCTCGCACAATGCTCCTGTACGGCGAGCCATTTCCGCAGCCCAACGCAAGCTTAATGGCCAATGCGAGCTACTCAGCACCTCGGTCCATACGTTTTGACTCCGGAATTCAGGGAAACATCCGAAAGTCGGGGACGGTGACGTTCAGCTGTCCAGTGACCCAGCACTTCATTGAGACAACCATCCGCTGCGAACATGGCAACTGTGCGGCCACCCGCGCTCGACCATCGACCACGGACCATCGCAACCAAAACGCGACCAGTTTCGATGTATTTGGGACATTCGCCCTGGACATGATCACATCCATCAGCAACGCCAAAATCATGTATATATCGAGCCCCTCGGAGCTCTTTATGAACGACACCACGATTACTCCCTTCCGGTCCGGTATTCAAAACCCCGACAAAAACTTTGCAAACCTCACCACAGTCGATCCAAGTCTGCTTGCTGACCGGGCGTCGATGCTCCTCAACACAGCACTGCAAATCTTCATGTCGCCCACCGGGTTCACGGGCGACCTGCCCATGTCCAACATGTCCATCTACGGCCTCCCGCACATCCCCGCCGACGGCGTCAACGTCGCCCTCGCCTGGCTGAACGGGACGGTGACAGGCTTCGATGCCGCGGATAATAGAAAAGGACCAGAGGACCTAGTCCACCAACAGATCCTGGCCGAAGCACCTTTCATCGCGGCCAACACGACAGCCACCGTGACACAGTTTACGGAGGTATACAAAGCCGACTACCCTTGGGTAGTCGTTCTCATCCTGTCGTCCTCCGCCCTGGTGCTGACCGGCATAGCGGGCATGGCTCTAGGCAGTTATGTTCGGGCGCCGGACGTCTTCGATCCGCTCATGGGGCTGACGTACAATAACCCGCATCTCAACGTTCCGGGCCACCATAGTACGCTTAATGCCACGGAGAGGGCGAGGTTGTTGAGTAAGTTGGCTGTGCGGCTGGGGGATGTGCAGCCATATGGCGAGACAGGCAAGATTAGTCTCGGTCAGACGGCCGAGGTGAAGAGGCTTGTGAAGGGGAGGCTTTATGAATGAATGAGGAACGAGTAAAATATGTATGATACGTCATTTTATCAAGACGGACATCTGAGTAGGGCATCTAGTTTTCAAAAACATTTCATGACGCGAGCACAATATGCACTCCTCGAGATTGGGGAGAAGCTCACGAGGCACCCCTTGTGGAAAGATTGCTGCTCAGGACTTAACACCCTGGGTTTACTTGTATAACGTGGCTTTACGGCGATGGCGATGCTCTTTCAGGGGCCCTGGCCATATAGAGTAAGTGAGGGCGAACATCCTACCAATGCCTATTACCACCAAAGTCACGTACGGTTAGGAGCTTACAACTTCTGGAAACCCATCCCGTGCTTCACCTACCAGTCATGACGGATGTTTTCCCTTTGAAGCCTGAGTTGGAACAGGATAGGCAGTCTTCTGTGCTGGAAAATCTCATATTGGCATAGGCACTCTTGTGGAGGTTCGAACCGACCGCGTGGATTGAATATAGTCGCCTTGCGTAGCTTCACGAGGGACGTCATTGTCTAAGCTCAAACTCAAGACTATCAAATCCAAATAGGACCGGCAAGGATACTGCAAGGTATACAAGTATAGTTCCAGGTATAGGAAGAGTCAGGGATACGAATCAGACGGGCTAAGTATACCATAACATGTTGCAGACCGGACGAACACATAACCCTTCCGCCGCACTTCTTGTATCGGATTACTTATGGCATTTGTATCCATCTAGAGATGAGCGAGGGCCATGAATTACACCCCAGCGAGCATATTGGGCATCTTGGGCTCAGAAGAGAGGATCGGTACGAAGAGAAATCAGCCAGCGGGCTACTGGGATAGAGGACAAGGGACTTGTGTAAACAAACTCCTCAAGACTTCGGAGGCCTTCTGGTGAGAATATTTATGTAGGGCCACAGGCTTCTTTCCCCTTCAATCTGTAGTGGACGGACAGGTAAAGAGCGTCGTAACCAAGGGTATTCGGGAAGCTAACCCTAACCCTAACCCCTATTCGCATGTTATGTAAGCAAGTCATTTAAGTAGCTTCACGCTCGCCAACTTAGCGCGTCAACGACCCCAACGCGTCCCACTTTAACGTCGCGACAAGCCCAAGACGAGCAACCACGACAACTTTCCATTCATCAGCATGTCATAGCCACAACATAGCCAAACCTCTCTTCCACTCCCACTTCCGGATCAACCATCAAGTCGCGAACAAGACGCCATCACAATGTTTGCCATAATGCCGACCCCAATCTTCACCTTCGACGCCGCTCCCGTCGCATCCTCCTCCTCCTCGTCGACCACCCCCCTCCAGCAAACCAGATACCGCCCCTCCGTCTCATCACCGCTATCCTCCAGTCCCATCCGCGCCACCTCTTACTCCCCGCCGATATCACCCCACGGCGACTCCGAGCGGTCCATCTTCCCGCAGCAGCAGCAGCAGGTGGTGCCGCTCGACACCCAGTCCTCGCCAATAGCGCCGCGGCCGTCGTGGTCGCCCACGCGCAAGCTCTTCAGGTTCGCGTCCCGCACGCCGCGGGCGAACCCTGTCGTGCAGAAACGGGAAGAGGCGCGGGAGAGCAGGAGGAGGCTGTTCTTGAAGAATGTCAGGGAGAGGGGGGACGATCGGGCTTGGGAGCGGAGGGGGGGCGATCAGGAGGTATGTATTTGAATTCTTCCTGTTTGTCTCCATTTTGGCGACGATGAAAGGAGGGGAGTAAGCCTGCTAACGAGCAAACAGGTGTTGAAGCTAGAGTGGTGGCGTCTGAACAACGAGCTGAGGCAGCAGAAGGAGGCCGAGTTGGCCGTCTTCGGGACGGATGCCGACATCGAGGAGGCGGTGCAGCTACAGCAACGAAGGCCGGAGCCGACGGCGGAGAATGTCGACGACATGATGGCCGATGCCATTGCGCGGGAGGAAGAGGCCGAGATCGAGGCGCTGCTGAGCTACTTGCCCACACCGACGGACGGAGACGGCGACCGGGATATGGGAGAGGGCAGACCGGAGAGTGTGTACTTTTCAGACGAGGAGGACTACGACGCGTTGTTTATGGAGTTGACGCAGCAAGAGCGGCCGCAAGAGACGTGGCCAAGTGAGGACATGGCCTTCAGTCAGGATACGGAGATGTCCTAGGTCTTGTGCTGATGATGGTTTGGGAAGGTGTTTGTATATGCCTTGAGGACTTCGTGTACATGTGTATGTGCTCGCCGGCATGGCGCTTTTCGGGTGGGGTTACGTGTGTACATCACGGCGTTTGGCAGGAGATCACTTCATGGTATGGCGTTGGGGTAGCTAATGGACATGGCTTGTCCATGGGGGTATATTTGCTTCTGACTCGGATCAGAAGAGGCCGCCAAACGAAGACGCGACTGGGCACGACGCAGGGTCGCATCCGCAGTTCTACTGCGGATTACACGATTCATCTCCGGGCGGATTCATGCCGCTGAATGCATCTTGTGCTGAGGGCATGTCTCCTACCAGATCGGGCGGCGGAGAGCCGGCTGCTTGCATCTAAGGAGGGCGTTTTGTTAGCAAGATGACATCGACATAGAGCTTATAAATGCCATCAGAATCTCTGTGCTCACCTTTTGCATCCGATCCACGATGTACTCCCTGTCCTTGGCATTGGAGTCCGAAAAAGTAGCCTCTTCAAACTTAACGACGATCTCCTTGGCTAGGACCTGCTGCTCCTGGTACCGCTTCAGCTCCTCCGCCGAGACTTTATCCTTGTTCTTCTCCATCCAGCCGGGGAACTTGTCGTTGAGCTCCTTCATCGGCTCGTACAGGATCTCCTTGTTGGTCAGCTGCTCCATCATGCCCAGCAGCAGCTTGGAGAACTCTTCCTCAGATCCCTCCTCGCCGCCGGCTTGCATCGACTTGAGCAGCTCGGCGATGAGGTCGTCCGACCCGGCCTCGGTCGCGGCGGCGGTGGCTTGCTCGCCGGAGGCTTGCATGCGCTCCATTGTGCGGCGGATCGTTTCCTGGAAGTCGGCGTCTTTGGGGTTGCCGAAGGTGGGCAGTGCGGTCGAGTTAGATGCTGATGCTGATGCTGCCGTTGGCGCTGATGGTAAAGGGAGGTCATCGCTGCCAGCTGCGGCGGCGATGGCTCCGAATATCTTCTCGAACTCGTCTTTCATATCAGCAGGGTCCTTCCCTATGTTGCCCAGCATCTCGGCCATGCCATCTTGTAGGTGCTTTGCGAAGTCATCGTCGGACATGAAGTCCTCCACAGAGGGCTCTTCCGCGTCTGGCTGCTGCTTCTCTGTTGCGCCAGCGGCACTCGTAGGCCGGCCTGGTCCCGAGGGGACGTCTGGTTTCTTGGATTCCGTCCTCAGGGCCGAGAAGTCCTCGAGCATGTCTGAGACCAAGTTAGTAAGATGGAACTCCTGGATCAGCAGCAGGACGCAAACGTGCCATCGAGATCGTCCAAGTCGTCTTCGTCCGGGTCGGGCACATCGACGACGTCAGCCAGTTCCTCCCCCGCGGTTGGCTTCGCCTCCTGTGTCTCCTCCTTCACCACCGTCCCGGTCTTGTCTGCCGTGTTGTCCGTCATGGTGTACTGTCCACGTCCATACAGGTACAGAACGGATGTGGCGCGGGGAAGAGTGAAGGATGCGTAGGTTGTGTACCCCACGTTTCTGCAGCCGGCCAAAAAGAGTCGGGGAAAGACACTAGACTGATGCAAAGAATAGGACCCAAAAATATCGTGGGGTGATTAATTTGCGCGTATATGATGTTCGACGCACAGTCTGGTCGGATAGGTGTTGGATATTAGGAAGCAGTGAGGTGGGAATAAGGTAGTACACGCAGTGAGGATGTCGGAAAGATGAGAGCTGGGCGCCGAGGCATCAGCCCGCATCGTGCCGGGGTCCCTGTCGAAGTGGGGTACCCCAAAGAGTTGGAGGCCGAGATTGGTAGATCGGCCATCGTTCAGTCCTCTCTTTATTCAAACCCATGACATCAAATCGATGAGAGACCTTATCAAAGCCCCAAAATTGAATCAGACATGCAATTGTGATTCTGCTGACCGAAAATATTACATGTTGGTCATTATTGGTACCCAAGGTGCCACCTGTTTGGGGCCGTTGAGGGCTTGAAGGACCGGGCCTGGAAGACTTCCTTCCCGTGGACCGTCCTCTTTTAAAGTTGCCCCACAACGCTCCCGAGCGGTCGGTCAATGGGCTTCTTTTCAAATCTGGCAGCTGTCCGCCCTGCCGCCTTTTCTTTTTTTGACAGCCGGCAGCCGATCGGAAAGAAGTGCCAAAACTTTTCTGTCTGGTCTGCAACAAAGCGACGACATCCCACCCTTGTCCGCTGCGGCTTCAAGAAGCACTTCGTGCCTTAACCAGAACGCCACCGATGTTTTGACGACTTCAAAATTTATTTCACCCACTCGACTGAGAAACCCCCAACTTTCACCTGCAGGCCCGCATATTTAAAACCTATCGCAGCCGCAGTTCTATCCCCAGACACACCTTCACCCCGCTTTTTCTGGTGACAGCTTCTCCCTCGTGATTCATCCTCTTCAGCCTCGCGTCGCATCCCCGCCCTCACCTTGACGACGCGTCTTGGGTGTACGTGCTGCATGCGGCTTAGGAGACCCAGCCTAATTGTACTCTGATCGACGATCACTCACCATTCTGCCACAATGTCGCTGTGCCAGAACCGGCTGCAGGAGGAGAGGTAAGAAGCCGATTCACGCGCATGCCTGTCTTGCCAGGCTCATCACGAACCCGCTTACTGATTGATATGCCACAGAAAGCAATGGCGCAAGGACCACCCCTTTGGCTTCTTCGCAAAACCTGCACGGACTGCGCAAGGTGTGCTCGACCTCAAAGTCTGGGAATGCGGTATCCCTGGCAAGGACAAGACGATTTGGGCTGGTGGTCTCTTCAAGCTGACCATGACGTTCCCTGACGGTATGTCTCACCTCCAACAAGTTCCATGTCTTGGACCAGAGACATGGCCAGAAATACTGTTGCTAACCTAGTCCTTTCTCTCCATGCAGAGTACCCCACGAAGCCCCCAAAGTGTAAGCCAACCCACGCGGGTTTTATATACCCTCTCCGCATCGCGTACCACCATGGCGACGTCAGCTAACCACTCGATATGCAGGCAAGTTCGTTCCCCCATTGTTCCACCCGAACGTCTACCCCTCAGGCACCGTATGCCTGTCGATCCTGAACGAGGAGGAAGCGTGGAAGCCGGCAATCACGATTAAGCAGATACTCCTTGGAGTGCAGGACCTGCTCAACGACCCCAACCCCGAGTCACCTGCTCAGGCAGAGGCATATAATCTGTTCAAGAAGGACCGCGCTGAGTACGAGAAGAGGATCCGTCGGGTGGTCCGCGAGAACCCTGCTCCTTAGGCCAGGATGTCGGGTGTGCTAGAAGTCAGTTTCTGTCGAGTCTTGCGTTGTTTCTTTTATACGAGGGGGTCATCACGACTGGTTATGATGGTACGGAGTTTGCGGCATCCAAAGACAGGGGATCATTGCTTTGGCTGGAGTTTGCGGTTCGTGTCATATCGCATGGATAATCTACCAGCCTGGGGCAGGTCGACACCGAGAGCACTTAGAGAGTCGGCTCAACGCGGCTGAGCGATTTTGGTCGATTGGCGGCCACTGAATTCAGTGAATCAGAGATATTGCTCTCACATGTGAGCCAAGATCAACGTGAGATGAGATGTTGTGGCTGCATGGGCTGCGGAGAGAGAGAGGCTGAACATGGCATCATGACTTGCGACATCCGTGGTCATCATTGGCAAAGCTTGTCACACTGGTACGAGCAATGGAAGACTCGAAAAGCCGCAGGTTGTCGTCCCCACGTTGGGCTTATTCCGCATGTCCAGTCATCGTGGCCTTCAGAGATCTTGACCCCATCTCTCCATGCGCCTCCCCCACATGCGGCTCGATGGACATGGTTGCTGGAAGATTCAAAGGCTCTAATAAGATGGCATCCATTTAATTTCCCCCCCCAGAAGTACATCTGCGGTCAATGAGACAAAGCGACATGCGAATACAAGCAAGAACTCCAGGGACACTGGGCACAATAGCACATGGACAAAATATAACACCTAGATTGCAAAATGCTGATGCACATCTCTACCATGTGAGGAGCAGTCGTTGTACCCTATGGCAGACTTGAATTACCTTACTCGCGAACCTCTTGGCTAGCAAGATACCTTAGGTAAGTGGATGGGGCTCTCAGTCCGGTCGAGCCCGCCAATGGATGCCTCGGCCGATGTCGGGAGGCGACAGACGGTTTTTTTGCCCTTCACACGATTGGAAGCGACTCGTAGTATGTGGAGGGTACCATAGCAATAAAACGGATCCTTTTAGTGTATTATCTTTAAATTTCGAGCTAAGAGAGCAGTGTCTATCGCGCGGTATCGCCTCTGAGCATTTTGTGGAATTGGAATTGTGACTGTTCGGCCTAAGGTGTGACTCTTTCATCGTTGTCCCTGGTCGCGTACTATATCTCTTCCCTCCCTACAACCATTTTCGGTCCTACATCCCACTCGCTCTACCCGCGCAAACGTACACGATACCTCCGGGATACTGAGGTCTTTACTATCTTGACATCAGACTTTGACCTCTAGAACAACCATCGGCCACGCGTGGTGAGTATAAGAGAAGCATCTCTCCTTCGCTAACTGGCAATAGACTCCGTATCTCAGCGCCGCGCAAGCTCCTTCAGGTCCCAATTGCAAGAGTATCAACCCCTTAAAGCTATTCAAGATGTGTGGCATATTCGCCTGTCACTGGTAAGCATCTCCCTTTTGCCCGGCATCTGCTATCTTTCTCGTCGCATCGTCACGATTTCCTTGGAGGGGCAGCGTCCGTCAAAAAAATATATCTACCCCACCAATGTTGACTTGCCCCTCGCTTGCGATTGTCGAAGATGCTCAGGGGTTCCCCAAATGGACCGTGTAAGCTAATTCCAGAGCAGTCATCCAGACGTCCTAAAGTTCAAGCCAACTGCTCTCAAGCTCTCGAAAGCGTATGTCTTCTCTCTCGTGCACATTGGCCCCAGAAATATGCAGCGGACTGCGCAGCTAACTCTCGAAACCACAGAGTTCGACACAGGGGACCTGATTGGAGTGAGTTACAACCGCTCCGTTGATCTGAGGCACGCGACTCGGTTCATACAGGATCTATGCTAACTCTACACAGGCGGCAGCGTTATTTCTAACAATACGAGTATGCAACATGAAGCTAGAGCCAACTAGTATTCCTCCTGTCCCATCCCTAGACTCGGTTGACTAACGTTGTCTCTCTCAGTACTGTGCCATGAGCGCCTCAGTATCGTCGGCGTTGGTGGGTTATCCTCCGTCTACCTCCGATCACCGAACATTCCGACTTACAAAGGGGTAGAGAGCGGAGCTCAGCCACTCACCAATGCCGATGAGAGCATCGTCCTGGCCGTCAACGGCGAGATCTACAACCACCGTCTTATCCGGAAGCACCTGAAGAAGCCGTACCACTTCAAGACGACGTCTGACTGCGAGGTTATCATTCCTCTGGTGAGTGCATGCTCCACGGCGTTTCTCCTGCTTGGGATTGGCGGCTAAAACTGCAGCGCAGTATCTCGAATATGGCCTCGATGCGCCCAAATACCTCGACGGCATGTTCTCGTTCGTGCTGTACGACAAGAACCTCGACCGAACCATCGCCGCTCGTGATCCTATCGGCATCACCACCTTCTACCAGGGCTGGGACTCGAAGCTGATGCCGGACACGACCTTTTTCGCGTCTGAGCTCAAGAGCTTACATCCTGTTTGCGACAAGGTCGAGGCGTTCCCGCCTGGGCACATCTATGACAGCTTGACGAAGGAGCGGACGCGGTACTTCCAGCCGTCGTGGTGGGAGGAGAAGAGGATTCCCGATACTCCTCTCGACCTCAAGCTTCTCCGCGAGACTTTTGAGAAGTCGGTGCGGAAACGGTTGATGGCCGAGGTCCCCTACGGCGTTCTCCTCTCCGGCGGTCTCGACTCGAGCTTGGTTGCTGCCATCGCACAGCGGGAGACGCTGCGCCTGAAGAAGCTGGCCGAGGCCAACGGCGTCACCGAGGACACGCCCAAGGACTTCGACCACGGCGAGGGCCTGGTCGGTATCGATGACGACAACAAGCTCAGCACCATGACCTTCCTGCCGCAACTCAACTCCTTCTCGATCGGTCTGCCCGGCTCGCCCGACAACGAAGCTGCGCTGAAGGTGGCTAAGTTTCTGGGCACCAAGCACCACGTCATGACCTTCACCATCGAGGACGGTCTCAACGCGCTGTCCGATGTCATCTACCACTTGGAGACGTACGACGTCACCACCATCCGCGCCTCGACGCCCATGTACCTGCTCTCGCGCAAGATCAAGGCCATGGGTATCAAGATGGTGCTCAGCGGCGAGGGCAGCGACGAGATCTTTGGCGGATACCTCTACTTCCACAACGCGCCCGACAAGGCCGCTTTCCACGAGGAGTGCGTCAAGCGCGTCAAGAACCTCCATCTGGCCGATTGCCTGCGCGCCAACAAGTCGACGTCGGCTTGGGGCCTGGAGGCGCGCGTGCCGTTCTTGGACAAGGAGGTAATTGACCAATTCCAGCTCTCCTCTGCCCGTCTCTAAAGAGTTGTAGACTGACAAAAGCTTTAGTTCCTCGAGGTGGCCATGAACATCGACCCCAAGGAGAAGATGATCACTAAGGAGCGCATGGAGAAGTACATCCTCCGCAAGGCCTTCGACACGGCCGAGGACCCGTACCTGCCGGACGACATTCTGTGGCGCCAGAAGGAGCAGTTCTCGGACGGTGTCGGATACGGCTGGATCGACGCGCTCAAGGACACGGCCGAGCAGCAGGTGACGGACGAGATGATGAAGAACCCGAAGCCCGAGTGGGGCAGCGATATCCCGGACACCAAGGAGGCGTAAGTGCAAACTCCACGCAACCCAGCCAGGCCGGAAGACGAGGGGTCGATAAATGGTTTGCTAACTTTTGTTGCAGATATTGGTACCGCTGCATGTTCGACGAGCACTTCCCTCCGTACTGCGCATCGACGGTCATGAGATGGACGCCCAAGTGGTCCAAGCAGACTGATCCCAGCGGTCGGGCTATTGCCGTGCACCAGCAGAAGTACGACAACGCCGCCTAGAGGGTGTAAACTTCAACACTGCTACCTGTTTGATCTGGACATATGTAGACTGCTTTAGTCGGAGTGGCGCCTAGCTGGTGGAATATCGGAGGGAGATACCTTGGGGATTGGGTTGTGATAGGGAATACAATGTGAGAAGGGAAAAGCAGGATCTAGATTTTGTGCTCTCATACCATGCCCACCCATTGCAACACGTTGGACATCTCCTATGGCTTCATCCTCTCTGGACACATTCTTCTGCTCTGTGAAGAGATACAATACAATGGAAGGTAAGGTACCTAATGTACTTGGATTTGCTGCTGCAGCAAGCGGACAGATGGAGCCCTGGATGTCGAAGAGCATGAAATCGCCAAATTACAGGCAGTCCCGGGTAGGAACGACGTTGGTTCACACAGCTCAACCAAACGGACCACGTGGATCGGGTTCGATGCAGCAGCGGTACGTATAGAGAGGTACGTACCTTTTTCGCATGGACAAAGTGTGGAAAGCAGTTGCCGAGCAGCGAATCAGCAGCCCGTAACCAAATTTGTCTTGGCGAGAGCTGCAACAACTGGGACGCCTTAGACCCGAGACTTTTCTCTCATCACACGGCCACCAAACGTTCCACCTCCTTTCCTACCCGAACTCCAACTCAAGTCTCAAGCTCAGCTCAGCCAATCCATCAATCGCCCTCCATCCCTCTCAGTAGACACACATCACTCATCATGTCTGTCCCAGCTTTCGCAGATATCGCCAAGTCGGCCAACGACGTAAGATCTCACATCGGAGGAGCTTCGCCGGCGAGGCATATTTGTCCTTGCATCGGTTTGCGCGTTGCTTGACCACTAACTCGCTCGTCTTCTAGCTCCTCAACAAGGACTTCTACCACCTCTCGGCCGGCACGCTCGAGGTCAAGAGCAACACCCCCAACAATGTTGCCTTCAAGGTCACCGGCAAGAGCAGCCACGACCAGGTGACCAGCGGAGCGGTATGTTTTCCGTCCTTTGTCTGTCCTTCCGGAAGCTATCACAGACAGCTGTCGCAAGCTGCGGAATGCTTCCAATCTGCGCACCTTTTTTGCAATTACTGACGAGACATGACCAGATCGAGGGCAAATACACCGATAAGCCTCTGGGTACGAACGACTCCCTCCCCAGCAATTCTGAAATTCAAACCCCCAGCACAAGCCCAGATCAAGCTCGACCCAAGCAACGCCGACGCCCTAAGAATGCGTCGTCGTCGTCGGGCCGTGCATCAAGATCAACCCAGAAAGCAGTCCCCGACCTCCAGTTCTCCATGACGAGCCGAGGATCGCCTGTATGCGGTCACTCGGTCGACGTCACGGCGGTGGTCGCCCCCGGCAACACGCGGATGCAAGTGCTAATGTGGTACCGGCAACGGACAACAGGCTTGACCCTCACCCAGTCGTGGAACACTGCCAACGCCCTCGAGTCCAAGCTCGAGCTCAACGACAGCCTGGCCCAGGGCCTCAAGGCTGAGGGTGTCTTCTCCTTCCTGCCCGCCTCGTCGGCCCGCGGCGCAAAGTTCAACTTGTACTTCAAGCAGCCCAACTTCCACGGCCGCGCCTTCTTCGACCTCCTCAAGGGTCCCACCGCCAACATCGACGCCGTCGTCGGCCACGAAGGCTTCCTCGCCGGTGCCTCGGCCGGGTACGACGTCGCCAAGGGCGCCGTCACCAGCTACAGCGCCGCCGTCGGCTATGCCGCCCCCACCTACAGCGCCGCCGTCACCGCCTCCGACCAGCTGAGCCTCTTCGCCGCCAGCTACTACCACAAGGTCAACAGCCAGGTTGAGGCCGGTGCCAAGGCCACCTGGAACTCCAAGGCCAGCAACACTGTCGGCCTCGAGGTCGCCAGCAAGTACCGCCTCGATCCTCTGTCCTTCGTCAAGGTTTGTCCTCCGGAAACTAGAGAGGGGAAGTATAACTGTTGTGACCGCTTGAAAATACTGACCATCCGCGCGATTACAGGCCAAGATCAACGACCGCGGTGTTGCCGCCGTTGCGTACAACGTCTGCCTCCGCCCCGGCGTCTTCTTCGGCATCGGCGCTTCCTTCGATACCCAGAAGCTCGACCAGGCCAGCCACAAGGTGCGTTCCACACGCTCTTTCCTCTGTGACGACACAGACACTGACAGGATACAGGTCGGCACCAGCTTCACCTTCGAGTCCTAGATGCGATAGCGGATACCGGCTGGTACAGTGCTGGAACAGGGTTGCGCGATTCTGGAGCGCTACACCTTACCATGCTTGTGACTCGATGTACTCTTTAATTGGCAGGTGATTTGCGGTCGACGGCAGGCAAATCTTGTCACGGTGTAGAATAGATGCTGAACTGTAATGCTAAGCTTGATTGCTGTATGCGTTACTCTCTATTGCCCGCAAAACAAGGCATGTAAACCAACCTCAAACAACCTAAGCTTACTCCTTGACTCCGCGTTCCTACAACATGCCACCCGTTTAAACCTATATACATACACACAGACACACCCTCAAGTCTCTTTCTTCCTCGTCTTCCTCCCCCCTCCCGACGAGAACCAATAAGGCACGTAAGCCGCCCCGGCCACAATGGCCGTGACGACCACGAACCGGACCCAGAGCCCCGTATCCACGACCGGCACTACTCCGCCGTCTCCTTTCCTCCTCCTCGCCCGCCTGCTCTCCTCGTGCAGCTTCCGGTGCATCCTCTCGTGGCCCACGTGGTCGAAGTGCGCCGCGCCCGCGACGCCGTGCGTCGGGTCCTGGCCGGGCCCCATCCCTCCCCCCATGCCGGCGCCGCCGGTGCCGGTGCCGGTGCCGGTGCCGGTGCTTGTTGTGCCTGTGGTCTCCTCGTGCGCGGCGCGGCGCTTGGTCCCGTGCGCGCCCCAGCCGCCGCTGCGGTAGAAGCTGGGCGGGGGGCCGGTGAAGGTGCCGCGGCGCTTGGAGAGGCCGGAGGGCGGCCTGCCGCCGGCGGGGTTGCCCAGGGTGGAGGAGTAGGAGCCCGCCCGGCGCGCGGCATGGTGGGAGGACGAGGAGTGGAGGCGGAGATGGTCGCGGTCGTAGCGGGCGCGGCGGTCGGCGTGGGAGAGAACGCCGTAGGCTTCGGAGATGCGCATGAAGCGGTGGTGGGACTTGGGGTCGTGCGGGTTGTGGTCTGGGTGGTGCGTTTTGGAGAGGGAGTAGAAGGATCTGTGATGTGTGAGATTGGGGTTAGTTTGGGATGGATGGGTGGGGAGGGGAAGGGAGAGGAGGGTGAGGAAGGGGAGGATTGGAGGTAGAGGATCGGAAGGACGCTGCTCATGGTGAGGGTGGAGTGTGTAGGGTAGAGCATGAGAGATGAGGTAAAGAGGAGAGAAGGAAAGACCAACTTCTTGATCTCGGCATGCGAGGCATCGGTGCGGACGTTCAAGGTCTCGTAGTGGTTCTGGCTCGAATCAATGTCATCGCGGAGGGGGCGCGACGTGTGGAAGTTCCTTGGTAGAAGCCATGGTCCGTGGTGATAAGGGAGGGCGAGTCGGACAAGAAGGGCCGCGCGGAAGGGAGCGTGGAGGAATGGCATTCCTCATCCTGAGTTGGGGGGAGTTTGGGTTTGTGTCGAGTGTCGCTCTACTGTCCGGAGCCGGGGAATGAGAGGCGATGGAGGAGGCGATGCCCGGCGATGCGAGTCGGAGCTTCGTCGTATCTACATGAACGGTACGTACCTGCCGTAATGACGTTGGTGTGGCGTTTGTGGCTGGTGTGCCGAAACGTATGGCTGCTTTCAGCCACAGTGCCCCTCACATCGGACACTGGTCGTTATCGGGGGGTGGAAGAGGTGCGATAAGCATCACGCATTGAACTTTTTGGAGCTGCTTCACAAATCTCAAGGACAGCCACCACATCAGCTCGCAGAGACCGCTTTCAAGATGGGACCGGAAGAAGAGCTTAAGAAGCTCGACAGTAAGTAGCACTGTGGACACTCAACAGCAGCAGGTCTAACATCAATCCCCAAGTCAACGATGCGCCAGCCGACGGCAAGCCCGGCTCAGACGCAAACCCCCCCGCAGACCCGGACAACTCCGAGTCCGAACCAGAAGCCGACGCCGCGGCACCAGAGTCGGGAGCAGCCAAGAAGAAGAAGAAGAGAAAGCCGCGGAAGAAGAAGAAGGCCGCCGTGCAATCCGACCCTCCGCGCGTGCCCATCGCCCAGCTCTTCCCAAACAACTCCTACCCGAAGGGCCAGGAGGTCGAATACGCCAACGACAACCTGAACCGGACTACGAACGAGGAAAAGCGGCACCTCGACAACCTCAACTCCGAGTTCTTGACCGACTACCGGCACGCGGCCGAGGCGCATCGACAGGCCAGACAGTGGGCGCAGAAGAACATAAAACCCGGCCAGACGCTGACCGACATCGCGAACGGGATCGAGGACTCGGTGCGCGCGCTGGTGGGGCACGATGGCTTGACCGAGGGAGATGCCATCGTGGCCGGCATGGGCTTCCCGACGGGCCTGAGCATCAACCACTGCGCAGCGCACTACACGCCCAACGCGGGGAACAAGATGATCCTGCAGCAGGACGACGTGATGAAGGTCGACATAGGGGTCCACGTGAACGGGCGCATCGTCGATTCCGCGTTTACACTGGCCTTCAACCCGGTCTATGATCCCCTGCTCGAGGCGGTGCGGGAGGCGACCAACGCCGGCATCAGGGAAGCGGGTATAGATGTCCGAGTCGGCGATCTGGGAGGCATCATACAAGAGGTGATGGAGAGCTACGAGGTCGAGATCGGCGGGACCACGTACCCGGTCAAGTCGATAAGGAACCTAAACGGGCACACGATCAACCACTACAGCATTCACGGGGGCAAGAGCGTGCCAATCGTCAAGAGCAAGGACCAGACCAAGATGGAGGAGGGGGATGTCTTTGCGATCGAGACATTTGGGAGCACCGGGCTCGGCTATGTGCGGGACGAGGGGGAGGTGAGCCATTATGCGCTGAGGGGCGACGCAAGCAAGGTCGACTTGAGGCTGAGCAGTGCGAAGAGCCTGCTGAAGGTTATCGAAAAGAACTTTGGGACGCTGCCTTTCTGCCGCAGGTATATCGACCGGTTGGGGGTCGACAAGTATCTACTCGGGGTAAGTACATAGATTCTTTTCGGAAAGGTACGAAACGTGCGGAGGTTGCTAACAGTGTCGAACAGTTGAACAGCTTGGTCGCGAATGGAATCGTGGAGTCGTATCCGCCATTGGTTGATAAGAAGGGTTCCTACACAGCGCAATACGAACATGTAAGTGGTCTGAAGATAGGTTGAGACCGGACGATTGTACTAATTCTGTGCCAGACGATTCTACTGAGGCCCACGGTCAAGGAGGTCATCAGTCGTGGTGACGATTTCTGAGGACATTCTCGCATCAATCTGGCATCACGGCGCACATGCGACGGCGTACAAAAGTTGGCAATGATGTCATTGGTATCGGAAAAGATAACGTCTCCCCTTAATGAAAGTTATGCTTCGCCTACCCAGAGCTGGACCAAGAGCAGCTGCTTGGTTGACCTGTTACGCGCAGCTACTATGCTTTCTGACGTGCTGAGGGATATTTGACGTTTGCACGGTTATGCATATCTCTGTGAAGTCATTTCACCAGCGCTTGGATGCTGCTGTGGATGCTGAAGAGGGGGCCCCGTCATCGCCATGTCTCTGAGAGCTTCGAGGCCTCTCACTGCCCTTAACCACACGTCAATCTGAACTACATACAACACGCAAAAGGCGTCGAGGCATCAGATCAGCATTGGATCCATACGTCAACCCGCAATCCGGGGATTCAGGGTCCAAGCCTATTTCAGCTTCATGGCATCAGGTTTGCAGATCGTCACGCAGGTTGGTTCTGGAGCATGACAGCCATGACGAGCTTCTCCATCTTTCTACGTAGTGAGTGTCGGATCAGTCATCATCGGCCGTCATGGCGGCTGCGCCAGAAACCGAATTGGCCCGTGCCATTGGACGCTCCAGACCCCGAGTCCTCCCCGTTCCGCAATTTTCCTCTCCGGACCCACCGACGCGATGAAAACGGGGAACCAAGCGAAATCATCGGACCAATCCAATTGCAAGCATTTCCGCCACTAGTGGAAAAAGCCGATAACATCCATCTCGCGTGCCTCATTCAGAAAAAATGTCGGTGTTTGCGGTCGTATTAAAAAAAGACGCTTCCCCCTGCCTCCTCCTTTCACCCGTGCCTTGAAGAACCAAATTGAACTGAACTGTTATTTCTGCTTTTAGACAGTCATTTATCTAATATCAAGAACAATACCTAAGAACAAAGACTTATTGACGACGCGAAAGACGATCGTCAAACACTAAACAATACCTGTTTGATTTCTATCCTAAGAATCATTCATTCAGCCGCTACCTCGGTTGCTAAACTCCAGCAATTCCGGTCGATTTCGACCTCCGATTTACGGTTGCTAAAACCACAACTCCCACAACACAACACAAAAACGAAAATAAAAGAAAGGACTGGAAACAACACAAACATGAAGGTCTTCTCCAACACCGAAACCTTCAACTACTCCTGGGAGGAAGTATCAACCGCCAACTGGCGCAAGTACTGCCCCTGGAACGAGAAGTCCACCCACGTCATAGCCGTCGACACGCTCTCGCGGCGAGTCGACCCGGCCACCGGCATCCTCCGCACCGAGCGCCTCATCACCTGCCGCCAGTCCGCGCCGGCATGGCTCAGCCAAATACTCGGCGGCGGCGAGGAGTCTCAAGTCCTCGAGACGTCCTACGTCGACCCGGCCAAGAAGACCGTCACCATGGTCTCGGCCAACCTCACCTTCTCCAACCTCATCAACGTCGAGGAGACGGTGGTGTACAAGCCGCTGGGCGCGCAGTCGACGCAGTTCCACCAGGTGGCCAAGATCACGGCGCTGTGCGGCGGCTGGCAGCGAATCAAGAACAGCATCGAGGACACGCTTGTGAAGCGCTTCGGCGAGAACGCGGCCAAGGGCAAGGAGGGCTTTGAGAGCGTTCTGGCGATGAGCCGGCGGGTTTTTGCTGAGGAGCGCGAGAAGGAGCGCAGTGGAGTGTTGATGGCACAAGTCGAGGGCATCCGGATGGCCGCCTAAACATTACGCATCTCAATTTCAACATTCGGAACGCGACCACACCCATCATCAGCACTACGCCTCATTCAGCGACATCATTCCAGCATTCTCCCATAATTAGCGGGCACGGAAAAGGAGACCAAAAAAGTTCGAGGAGCATAAGGCGTTGCGGCATTTTCAACAGCATGGGTTGTACATACAGCACGTCCCCGGAGTTACGGTATACCCCTGTGCTACTTTGCTAGTTCCAGGGTGTCGTTCTGCTTTATTAGACACGCGAGACACGGAAGCTATCATCTGAAGAGCTCAAGATAGGCATTCCGAGACGATAGATTTAGACTTTTAGACGCTGCACTTCAACGGTCTAGAGGAATATACTCTTCTCCCACACATATGTATCTGTTCCGAAGCATTGTCTTGTGATTGTAAATTGTCTTCCGACATGGGTTAACGCGTAGAAGCATCTTCAAGTGGTGGGACCACTGAAATGTTGTGATAATTCCTAGATATAAAATACCCAGCAAACCAGTCTTGCTAGGAGCATGCGTCAATCCGGAGACGACAGGCCCATTTTAGTCCTCTGACGCCTATACTCCGGAAACAGAACGCTCATACCCTCCATACTCGTCTCACCACACGATGGCTTCACTTCAACTTCTGTTCACACCTTTGCTCATAGTACTTCATCAGCTCTCTCGTATCATCGTCCAATCCACCCCCATCCTGCCCTCCTTCCCTCAAGACCCTTCTGATGAACTCGACAGCCTCCCCATATCTCCGAAAGAAATACAGCTCCTCCACCGCGTGGACGAGTTCTTGGGCATCCGGTTTAGAGACGCTTACTCCCAGCGGCAGCTGGATGGTGTTCCATAACTAAGGCCGCCGTCAGTAATTGGGTTGCCTTCCATAAATTCCTGTCACCCAAGAGATAACTCACTTCTCCATTCTCAACCTTGACTCGATACGTGCTCTTAAGCTTCTGGAAGTCCTCCTCGGACTGCGCGTTCCGCTCTTCCCTGCTGGTGGGCTCCGCGCACTCTTTGGCGCTGTCGTCTTCCGAGTCCGACAGGGCGATGCCCAGGAGCCCGGAGTCTAGGTCTTCTGTGGACATTTCGCGGCCGTTGGGGTTATGACCGCTGGTTCATATTGTGCTCTTGAGATAGTGAGATTATGAGATATGGGATACGAGAGTTACTGAAGGCAAGAGTGAAATCGAGTCAGGGCAGGCCGGCGTTTGGCAGCTGCCGCTCGGAGCGAAAAAGCGGGATGGACTAGGTGGTGGAGACGCAGCGGGCGGATGTGGGGAGTGGAGAACCCGGCATTGGGACGTCATTTAGGTACCCGTGCCGGGACGGTTCGGCGCCCCGTAACTGCCCGGTGTTTACCTCATTCGGGAGTGGCTCTCAAGTGTACCTTATCCCACGTCAGGGGCTTGCATTCTTCTATCGGTCTGCGGCTGTCTCGTACTGCCTTAGACGTTTCCGCAGCCCTTGCGGTCCACCCCCCTGAACTCGCAATGGAAGACCAACTCGCCAAGCTCGTCGACAAGGTCTGGGACAAGTACCTCGAGACGCCTCCCGACCGCCGGCTCCGTGAGTTTTCTTGATTTGTGTTGTATTGGTTATCGGTTCTAGCACAAAGTCTCTACATTTGGCTTACGCTACATGACATGAGCTCTTTATTCAACAACATGTGTCTCACAGATCTGCCTTTCATATCTCGCATCAAGATCATACCATAAACCTTTCGTATCTTACATACATTCCTACCTACTCCAACCATCTACTTAACTAACACAACTCCTTTAGTGGTAGCAATAGGCGGTATCCCCGGCTCAGGTAACCTCCCCTTCCACACTTCCCCCTTACTTAGATCCTCATTAACAAATCCCAGGCAAAACAACCCTCGCAACCTTCCTCGTAAACCTCCTCAATGCCCGCTACGCATCAACCCATCCATCACCACCCCCCACAAACCCCCCCGCCGCCGCCCCCCAGTCCCAATCCCTCTCCCACGGCCCCGCTTCCAACGGACACCTAGCAGTCCACATCCCCATGGACGGCTACCACCTGACCCGCGCGCAGCTGTCCGCCCTCCCCGACCCGGCCACGGCCCACGCCCGCCGTGGCGCAGAGTTCACCTTCGACGGCGCCGCCTACGCCCGGCTGATCGGGGCCCTCCGCCGCCCACCAACACCACAGGACAGAGAAAGGATAATCTACGCCCCCTCCTTCGACCACGCGATCAAGGACCCCGTGCAGGATTCCATCGCCGTGCTGCCATGCCACCGGATCGTGGTCGTAGAGGGGCTGTACGTGCTGCTCGACCGCGAGCCGTGGCGCGGCGCGGCGCGGGAGATGGACTTGCGGGTGCTCGTACGCACGGAGCGGGAGACGGCGATGAGCCGTCTGGTGAGGAGGCACGTCGCGGCGGGCATCGTGGCGGATGAGGAGGCAGCGGACAGGCGGGCGAGGGAGAATGATCTTGTCAATGGGGAGGTGCTGGAGGGGGCGCTGGTGCAGGTGGATGAGGTTGTGTATAGTCGGGAGGATGAGGGGTGGGCGCATGGGTAGCTGAGATATCTGGGATGGGAGGGTGTAGATTGGGAGGGGGTGAAGGGGGATGGAATGTGACGGGTTAGCTTAGATAGACTTGGAAGACCTCGCTATATAAAGGTATGGTGGCAAGCCTACAGTCATCTGTTGCATCATGGCATTTCACTCACGGTCATTGTTAACGGTGCTGCATTGCGGTTATGGTTATGCTAAAGAAGGAGGGTATCTTGGTTCCTAGCATGTCCGAAAAAGACCTCATTCTCAATCCTTGAACCCAATTGCAGGCAAATGCACCAATCAACAAGTCATTGGATGATGTCCAGCAATCCCCTGCAGTATAGCTTCCGAAACAGACAGGCAAATGCCATCATATCAAGGCACCTTCCAAGGTCCAAGCAAGAGTTCCGACCAGACAATACCCGCCCCAAAGATATTATTGACCGGCCGAAATTTGCGTGCTCCCAAGGTTGTTACCAATGACGAACTTCCTAGCCAGAGATAAAGAGAAGAATCTCCTGCTGCCAAACAGAATGAATGACGTCTAGCGCTTCTTCTCGAAGCCGAGACCCGTGAACTTGCCCTCGCTCTCCACCTTGGTCGAGGCCGGGGTAGCCCAGCGCGAGTTGCCGAGACCGCGGAGACCTCCGGCCGGGGCCGGGCGAGCGACCTGCTGACGCGGACCTGTCTGCTGGTCAGTAACACGCGGCTGGAAGTCACGAGCCTGGGGGTCAAGACGGCCGGGGGATGTGAGCTGACCGTTAGAGTGTCCGTTGGTCTGGGCAACAGGAGCGGCCGCAATGGGCTGGGCATTCTCGCCGTTGCCGGCAGCGGGGGTGGTTGCATTGGTAGGCCGACGCTGCTCGGCGAAGTTAAAGGCGGCAATACCGTGAACCTTCATCTTCAACTCGCGTTGAATGGCCTCCTTGGTCTTGGCAACGGGATCCTGCGCTGCACGCTCGGTCGTCTTACTGGTAGGAGCTGAGACGTTGGTGTTCAGCTTTCGCTCCGCCAAGGGAGCCTGGTCGACCTGAGGGGCGCGCTGGTTGACAGGAGCAGGCTGGTTGACAGCGGCAGGCTGGTTGACAGGAGCACAACGCTCGACAGATGCAGAGTGCTTCTCGACCTTGTCTCCAAGTGTCGATGTAGACTTGACTGGCGCGGTAACCGAACGCTGCTTGACCGACGGGATAGCCTTTTCGACCTTCACGGCAGGGTCCGACTGAGAGGCGACCGGCTTGTCCTCCAATGAAAGCTTCTGAAACTTGGCCTCGAGCTTAACGAACGCTTGAGATGGAGAAGCCTGCGGAGTGAGTGGAGTAGCAGGACGCGAGAACTGGGTGTGCACATCTCCGAGCGGCTTGACTGAGACAGGACGCTGCTCAATTCCCTTGCTGCCAGGCTTGATCGAAGTGGTCGTACCGGGGCTAGTAACGGGCGCATTCTTGATGGGCTCGCGGACAGGCTCGCGACGCGGCGCCGGAGGCAGGAATTCGAGCTTCTCTAGGTACTTGGGCGGCTGAACTGCATTGGGCCTAGCATTAAGCAGTTGCTGCTGGGAATATTCGACACGCCGGGACGGACGAGGATCAACGGCAGTCGTATTGACCGAGCTAGGTGCGTTACCGGGCTCAGCAACCTGCTCCTCTGGGTCAGTGGTGTTGACCGAAGTGGGCCCGTGAACGGGCTCGGCAACCTGCTCCTCCTTGGCAACGGTGTTGGCCGAACTGGCCGCGTGACCGGGTTCAACAAACTGCTCCTCTTCATCTGCCTGCGCGGCAGACTCCTCTTGGGTATCCTTAACCTCAACGGCACTGGCGACAGGCGAGGCAAGGAAATCGTCGATGACCTGGTGCTTCTCTTGCTCCGTGAGGTTCTCGAAGTATGACGGATCAGAGGCATACAGCGACCGGATGGTGTTGGCGACGGTCTGTTTGCACGTGGAGATCGTGCGATTGACTTCGTCGGGCGTGTTACCAGTCGTTCCCATGGTGTCGAAGCCAGCGAGAAGAGTCAGCAGCATGGTCACGAGACTCTGGTGCATGCGCTCGCGATCGTCCTGGCCCTGAATCAGCGGCTCGTCCTCGGACTGCTTCTCGCCGTCAATGACCTCGTCGTCAACGACCTCGCCGTCAACGATCTCTTCGTCATCCTCAGCCGCGCTTGTAGACCAAGGGTTGGGCTCGTTGGCCACACCGCCCATTAGGTCCTGTCCCTCGTTGATCTTATCACGGTCTGAATCGCTGCTATACCAAGGATTGACACCGGAAAGCAGATCCATGTTCGAGGAATGAGCGTTTTCAGCCTGCAGTGGGCTGAAATCCAGGTCGAAGATCACGCTGGAAGTGACAGTCGTGGCTTGTCCATTGTGGTCTGCAGTAGGAGCTGCGACAGGACGAACTTCATGGGGAGTGTCCGCAGGCAAGGCCGGAGGAACGTCCTCGGCTCCCGAAATCAGATCAGCCGGATCTGGCTTGGCTGCAACGATGTTCGCCCCTGTGCGTTGACCATTGACCGCCTTCTCCTTAGCTCCGTTGGACTGAGGGACGGTGACTGTGTTGGTCGAGACCATGCCAGTCTCGTTCGCCTTGGCAGCATTCTGCGTGGCGACAACAGCTGGTTTGAGAGTCTCATTGGCCTTGGGAGCAGTCTGTGTGGTGACAATGGCTGGTTTGACAGGCTCGCTAGTCGCCACAGCCGCGACGATCGGAGTGGTAGAAGGAGCACTCTCTACTGCGCCGCTCATGAGACGGTCAATTGTCTCCAGAAAGTCCTTGGCCTTAGCACCATCTTGAAATACCAGCCTGTGGAACGACCTGCGAAACTCGTTCTCGTTGACGCGAAGGACGACCTGATTGTTGCTGTCTGCCTTGCCCTTGATGATGTTGAGCAGGATATTGTGCTCAAGAGTGTAAACGTCCTTCTTCTTGATGAAGAGAATGAAGTGTCCCATGTACGGCGGCTCCGTCGGGGAGAGAAGCACAATGGCCCACACGAACTTGTTGAGATCGGTGGTGCCACCCTTGATGTACTTGACTTGCGCTTCGAAAATAGCATCTTCGCGCTTACGGTCAAGAAGAGTGCCTGCGACCGAAGGCTTCTTGGCCGGCTGCGCAGGAGAAGCGGCCACCCTCTGAGAAAGCGGCCCTCGCAATTGGGATTGAGCACTGGACTGACTAGGGCCGGCCGCAGTTCGTCCCACACGAGTATGAGATTGGAAAACGGACTGGATGACTCGGCCGTTCTGGGATGCAAGGGTGCTCTCTAGAACTCTACCAGTCGTAAAGTTATTCGTCGGTGTGAAGGTCGTAAGGGGTTGGTTCGGCTCAAGGACAATTCCCAGCACTGACGAACGCGAGCCGCTTAGAGCCAGCAATTGACTGGGAGGCAGCTCCTGGCCGCGAGACCGGAAGTGGCTGGCTGCGGGTCCATACGTCTCCGGCCGTTGCAAGGCACGGGGATCCATGCGGGACATCATATTGCGAGCCTCGCCACGGACCATCTCTTCTCGGTTGGCATAGGCGCGTCCACCGCCGAGGTCATCCAGACCCTCCATGGCAGCGGCATCTTCGTCTTTGAATTCACCGGAGGCAATGGCAGCTGCGTAAGTTGTCAGTGAGGATTTTGCTAAAAATGGCATTTGGGAACTGCTGCGAGCTCTTTGACTTACATGTCCACTTGTTTGCAGCAGCCTTGCCTTCCGCAGTGCGACCTGGGGCGCGGGGAGCTGGCATCCGGGTCCGAGTGGGAGGAGCTCGAGTGGGAGGTCCATGCCGGTTGTTGCGGCCGTGGTTATCCTCCATCGGCAGAGTGTCCATACGGTGCTTTCCAAGCTCCTCCTAAGCAAGAGTCAACATATAAGTCACGTGTTGGGATGGTGTCAATGTGATTAGGAGCAGAGCACATGTCTGATGACTTACCATCATAGCAGCCTTGACCAAGTCTTCCTTGGTCTGGTTCTGTGGTTGCGACATTGTTGCAGAGTTGTCGGTCTCAAGAGTTGGTATCTCGTTGTGGTTCTGTGGTCCGGTGATGAAAACTTTAGGCAGGGTGTTGTCCAGCTAGGGAAGTTCATAGTGAGCATTGACGAACAAAAACTTCCAGATATAGTAGAGACAGAGCTTTAGGCAATGTAGCAAGGTTGAATTGACGACAAGGGTGGTGGACAGGAACGGGTAGTGTACATAGTGTGAAGGCGTGCATTGGATCATCAGAAGGATAGACGGGTCAGTGTCCAATGCCGCGCGAAATAAATAGGAAATCAAACAGGGTAGGTATGCAAATGTCGGAGATTGTTGAGACATACCTTTAGGTTATAATGAAGAGCTGAGACTCATGTGACGGAGGGAGAGTGATTGACGCAGTGCGGATGTCGTTGACCGGTAAGATGTCAACAGCTGATGCGGCGAAAGAATGGAAGGTTCCCAAAGACGCAGAGCCACCTGGAAAGAGGTGACGTTTGCGACTGTCAGTAATAAGGACGGACTTGCCGTCAGGTATTCAGGTCTCTTGAGGCAAGAGCCTGGTGGAATAGGGCAGGGCAAACGGAAGGCGCGTTGGCGCGTTCTGGGTGCTGAGGCAGAAGGAAGCTTGACTCGCTGCTCCAGCGGCTCAGCCGAGAAGATTTCTCGAGCCGAGCCAGTTAGTAGGGTTTGTTTTCCTGTTTTCAATTCTTGCCTGTGACGATAGAATATCCGAGAGGAAGATTGCCTTGAGAAGGCAGGGTGAGATGCTTGGGGAGGCCACTGGCGGAGTGGGTGGGTGTTGGGCAGAGATGAGGGTGGAAGAGGAGGAGTGGGAGAAGAGGATGGGATTTTAGAAACACGCAGGCTATTTCAAGGGAAGAAGATACGTGGGACCAAAGACTCTTGCACCTGGCTGGAACTAGCTGAGCTTTCAAACCTGCGTCGAGAAGGCACAACAAGAGGAAGGGGCGGCCTGTGCTCACTTGCTTGCGGCGCCGAGGAGGCCGGCCAGGGGACACCGTCCTGCGCCGGCCAGGGACCCGGGCACGCCGGCTAGGTACCCACGCCGAGAAGGTACGTGTAGCCCCACGCCGACCTAGTAGGTGCAGTTAGGACGAAACGACGGGACGCAGGAGTGTATGGCCGGGTACCTTCCCCGCGTGGTTAAGAACAATGCAAGCATGTTGAACATCACTCCTATCTTCTGAGGAGGAACATATAGAGAACCTTTGATCGAATAATAAGCATCATCCCAACGACGACGGAGCTCAAAGGCGAAGCCAAGGAGGCATAAACAAGAGGCCGGACTGATGGCGAGATGGCAATAACGACGAGCCACATTATGGTTGGAGTTGGTAATGGAAAGTTCCTCTCATTGATATGATTGACTTGAGGGTCTGTCACAGGATCCGGATATCTTTCAGGGGAAGCTCTCAATTGCTGACATGAAAAGGGGTAATTCTTGGCATTGATCGCTACTAACATGTAGTAAGTCGGTCACGGAGACAGGTCACGTGGACTGGGAACAAGGCTGATCTGTGGCATAGGGCGTGAGTCAAGGAAGAGTAAAGCAACCGGAGAAGGTCTAAACAAGGGGTCCAAGGGTGGTATCATAAAGAAACACTTCACAAAATATAATTGGGTATTGCGGTCTCCTGAATGCTTGGCACGGAAATCGAGTTGATTATACCTCATAATGCGCCATCGACCATCACAAGCAAACCTCAACGCCGATCCGCCACCCGGCAGTTTCTCAAGACGGAGGCACATAAGGCTTGACCAACATCTCGCTGAACTGCTCTAGCTTCTCCTTGCCGCGCACCTCCTCCACCAGCAGCGGCATCTTGACCACGTTGAACTCGTCGTACAGCTCCTCGATCTGGTCGAGGTACTTCTTCTGCATGCGTCTCCGGGCGTTGCACTGCTCGCAGTCGGATCCGGGCTTCGGGAAGAGCAGCTGGTTGACCACTATGCAGTGGGTGTCGATACCGTAGGTGGCAAGCTCCTGGATCATGCGTTCTGTCTCGTAGAGCGAGAGGAACTCGGGGATGCAGACGCAGACGAATGTGGTCAGGTTCTCGTCCTTGAACTGGGTGTTGACCTCTGAGATGGTCTCTCGTAAGGTCTCGAGTTTCTCCATCATCTCGTTGAGGTTCTGGCCGTTTGGTAGCGTGCCGTTTGAACCCAAGAAGCCGTTGAGGAGGGGTCCGTATTGCGACGACAGCTGGGAGATCTTTGCTAGCGCCTTCTCCAACACGGAAGGGAACTGCAAGAAGCGGAGAGTGTGGCCTGTTGGTGCCGTGTCGAAGATGATGGTCTCGTATGAGAGTGACTTGACCTGCTTCAAGACTTCTGCAAAGGACATGGCCTCGTCAATACCGGGAATCTGCAAATAATGTTAGCATTAACTCGACTGCAAGCAAAACCGGGGAAAAAAAAAAAGGGGGGGGGGGGGGGGGGGGGGGGCGACAAAAAAAGTGAACAAGCCACACAAACACCCCCCCCCCAC